>CAUIVZ010000005.1:25521072-25673058 GCA_961763995.1 Juglans cinerea
TACTCACCAAGTGATGTGATTCACTGGAGATTATACGAATTAAGATGAAAGTTAAAAGTTAAATTAAAGAGCAATGTTAGATACAGTTTTCATTTGGGGATTGTAATTCAAGCCTAGGTAATTTTATCTTTAAATTTGTTTAAAATTACAAAACTATCCCTCTTGAAATGATACTTTTTCTCATTTAATAAGGGGCCTGCACATGCAGTCCTCAAGTGAGGACTGCAAATAGAATTTCTCTAAATTAAATATTATTATTTAATATTATTATTATTTAAAATTTAAAATTTTGAATTATTTATTATATTTTATGTAAAAATTTTAGAAAATTATAATGATAATATAAAATGAGATGAAACATTTTAACTATCCAAACCGGCCTAGTTCTTCGTTGACAGGTAAAAAGAAACGAAGATTGAAATACCATATCCCTTCGAGAAGGATATCTCAACAAGGGAAATAACACATCTGCAGCAATTCAAATTTGATTGAAGAAATTGAAAAGGATTTTTTTATATTATTAATCCGTAAATAGGTACTTTATTGATGAATTGGAACTATCTTCTATATTGCTGCAAGTTGTGAATTCAACCACATTTCTCGGAATCGCCTAAACCAACCCCATTCTAACAAAGAAATCACAACATAGGATCTTGGAGACTTCACAATTAAGTAATAAATGGTCAATATACTCTTTACTCTTTCTTCACATGCAAGACGATCCGTAACAATGGTAATGTTTCGTTATATTGTCTGAAGGATCTTTCATAACGAGGCCGACCATACAAAAAAAAAAAAAAAATCTTTTTTGGAACTTTATAGCTCTTTTGTACATTTATAATCTCATAATTATGTAAATAGTAATAAAATAATTTATAAATAAAAATGAATTGTTTTAAGTTAATAAATTTTATTGAGATTTGAAAAATGAGAGATAAAATTTGAATAAAAATATTATAAAGTTAAAAAGTTTTTTGAATATCATTTTTGAATATAATTTTTATTTTGAAATCTAAAAAAAATGTGTATTATTTTTTGTATTTTATTTGAAAGTTTGAGAAATTGTATTGAGTTTTGTGTTTGGATAATAATTAGATAAAAAAGTTGAATATTTGAAATTGAAAATTGTTTTGTGTTTGAGCTAGAGGTGGGTAAAAACTCCGAGCACTTTGACTTCGGCCGACATCTGCTGGCGTCAGAAAACTCAGAGTTCGGAGTCGAAGTCAGAGTTGGACAAGACTCCGTCACTTCGTGGTATCAATTCCAACTTTGATTAATATAGTTCATATATGTTATTTTGTATTACATTTAATGGATTGCTGAATAGCCTGATGGTCCCCCCCCCCCCTCCCCAAACACACGAGTTCGAGCCCCCACACCCACCACAACGATTTCTCCCCTCCCTTTTTTTCCTTTTTTTTTTATTAAACGATTTCGTTTTTCTCGTAATATATATTCATCATTTTCTTTTCAGTAACCCTAACTTCCATTTTGTTCTACTTAGTCTCTTTCTCAGCTAAGTCTCATTTCTTTCTCTTTTTTCTTCTTCTTCTACAAATCGTTTGACCTCAAGAAAAAGTAAGAGAAATGAAGACATGAGATCAAGGAAAAGCCTTGATCAAGATAAATGATTTATTTTTTTTATTTTTTCATTTTGACAACAGCTTCGTAACGATGCCTTCGTTTTCTTTCTTTTACAAGCTTCCTTTTGGATCTCATCTCCACCCACTCTGAATCTCATCTCTGCTGTGAAGCTTCCTTTAAATTCGTCCCTTGATGTCGTTTGGATGCTGGGAAAGCCTTTTCATTGTTTTCAATCCAACCCTTGAATCTTGATCTAGTCTTTAATGTTGTTTTTTTATTTGTTTATTTTTTTTCATATACCATGTGTTGTTTGGAATCTTTGGGTATTTGTTGGATGCCACAAAAGTGGTAAGAAAATTGGAAAAAAAAAAAAAAACTTAGCTCCGAGTTGGGCTCTGACTCTGACTTCGGTAACTCCGATCGGAGTCGGAGTCAAAGCTCAACTTTATCTCCGACTTTGGTCAGAGTTGGGTGGAGTCAGAGCCCACCCCTTATTCGAATGATATTTGAGAAGGAAATTATAATAAGTTTTGAAAATATCTAAAAAAATCCTGTTACCCAAAAAAACCCTTTGGGGATGCTTTGTAAATGATATGATATAATAATTTTGTGAATAGTAGTGAAATGGTTTGTGAATAGTAGTAAAATTATTTGAGTCAATATGTTTTATTAATTTTGGGAAATGAGAGGGGAAAAAATTAAATAAAAATATTATAAAGTTAAAATATTGTTATAATATTATTTTTATTTAAAATTTTGAAAAATTAGTATTATTTTTTGTGTTTTGCTTGTGAAAATTGTAATGATCAGGTAATCCTTAGATAAAGAAGTTGAATATTTGAAATTAAAAAGTGTTTATGTTTGAGTGATGTTTTGAAAGAAAATTATGAGACATTTTAAGACGAGATGAAATAAAATTCGATTCTTTCCCAAATAACTGCTTGTTTGTTTTCGGAGATGAGATGAGATGAGTTGAGATTAAAGTTACAAAGTTGAATAAAATATTGTTAGAATATATTTTTTAATATTATTTTTATTTTGGGATTTAAAAAAGTTGAATTGTTTATTTTATTTTATATTGGAAGTTGAGAAAGTTGTAATGATGAGATGAGATGTTTTCTGAAAACAAACGAAGAAAGAAACATAATCATTCTCATATATTCTTAAACTACTTTATTACTAGTTACTATCATTCACAAAATATTCACTATTATTTTATTATTATTCACAAGTATTTTTAGTATCAAAACGAGTTCTTAGGCCCTATTTGGATGTTGATATAGTGATCTTAACTCATCTCGTCTCATCTCAATATCTAAATACCACTCAAATATAAATACTTTTTAATTTTTAATTTTTAATTTTTAAATTTTTTATCTAATCATTACTTAATCATTATAAATTTTCCAAAGTTACAAATAAAAACACAAAAAATAATTTAGCTTTTTCAATTTAGAAAAAGACTAAGAGATGTTTGGATTCAGAGATGAGTTGAGATGGTTTGTGAATAGTAGAATAAAAATTGAATTATTTATTATATTTTGTGTGGAAATTTGGGAAAGTTGTTTTTGGATTTGAAACAGTTGAATTGTTTATTATATTTTGTATAGAAATTTGAAAAAATTGTAATGATGAGATGAGATGAGTTGAGGTGAGTTTTGAATACAAACCTCCCCTAAACTCAGTTGTCTAACTATGAAGCTGGCCTTTTGAACAACCGGCCGAAAATGGATGAATATGGCCGATGTTAGACCTCAGAAAAGAATTGGCCGAATGAGCCACAATGGGCTTGCGGATGAATTTGAAAATGAAGTATATGTTGGGAACATGTTGAATAATAAATGATATGTGTGCAAATGTTTTGTAAATTAAATAATATGTAAAATAACAATAACAAATTAGAAAGAGAAAATTCAGTGTTGAGGCATGTTGTGATAGATACTTTCTTTAGAGTAGATTATGCCGCCTCCAAATTTAAACATGCACTAAACTTTTTGACAATTTATTCCCAAGATACAACAATATTGATTCTCGTTAATCTCCTCACACAAAAGGAGATTATTGAACCCAATATAAAATAGCCAAAGCCCAAATAAAAAAAAACAAAAAGAGAAAGTGTTTCTCTACTTTTTATAGAGAATTTAGAGTGAATAAATTTGTAGGTGAGGTTCCCTATTTATAGAGAATGAAATGACACTTGTGAAAAGTCACAACTGGAATGAAATAACATTTGTGAAAAACCACAACTTATTTAAATGAAATGGTACTTGTGAAAAATTACAACATATAAATAAAATGGTATTTGTAAAAAGTCACAACTAAAATGAATGAGCACTTTTGAGAAGTCACAACTTCTTAAATATTAGAGAATACATTGAAAATGTTTATAATTCACCAAATGACACAATCCTTTGTTTGGTTGGCAAGCAATTAAGGCTCATATTCTCAAGACGCATACATTGGTTCGGGTCACTATGACATATTTTCATTTAAATCTAGACAACTGAACCGATACATTGAACAATAATAATAATTTACATTATTTTTTACTTAACATTAAATATTTTAATCATTTTTAAGCTTAAAAACCAACAACATATTAATCAATCTTAATCTGACATATTATGTTTTAATTTGGACCATCTTTTTCTTCTAAATGAAGCTCTTATTTCTATATATATTTACCAAGGAAAGTTGATAAATTGAGTCTATTTATTGAAATACGTATGATCTGTTCTTAATTATATATAAAAGAGTTCTTCTACGCTTAAGCCTATACAGTAACCAACACCACACACCGCTTATGTGGATTTTATTTTATTTTATTTTTTTGCTACAGTAAAACGCACCCGTTTTACTCACAGAGAAAGTTCTCGATTTTGTCCCCAAATTAGTTCGAATTTTCTCCCTCCAACTTCAGCGTCGCCTCTCTCGCTCGTTCCCGCCGCTCGTCTGCCCACGGTAGCATTTGTCTATCCGGTAAAGTGTTGCGATGCCTCTCTCCCTCCCCATTTTTTTTGGTTACCCATTCTTCGGGGCAGATTGATAAAGACGAAGGAAAAGATTATGAAATTTGCAGATGGAGGGAGAGAGATGGATAAGGCAAATTTTAGGGATTTTATCCGGTAAAGTGTTCACGTCGCCTCTTTCGTGGGGGATTCTGTGTCACATAGGGGAGCTGCGTGCCGTCTGAGATGGTTCAGAAGGGAGACGAAATCGCTCGATCGCGTCGTGCGTCATTGTTCGTGGGGGATTCGTCTCTTTCATGGAGGATTCGGCAGGGGGTAACTCGAAGCAAATGGACCGTTTACACTAAACCCGGTCAACCACATCAGCTGGTGTTTGATGTTAGAGCCTAGACCGGCTTTAGAGTAGATTTTCTCTATATAAAATTATAAGAACAAATTGTGTTAAAAGTTGAAAAGATAGATAGTGTGTAATTACAGTTCACGGTTGCCTCGTTTGTTTTCACAGATGAAATGAGATGAGCTAAAATAAAAGTTAAAAGTTGAATAAAATATTTTTAGAATATATTTTTTTAATATTATTTTTATTTTGAGATTTAAAAAAGTAGAATTTTTTATTTTATTTTATTTTATATAAAAATTTAGAAAAATTGTAATGATTAAATTAGATAAAATGAGATGAGTTGAGAAGTTTTCTAAAAACAAACCAGACAAGATGCTATTGAAAATCAAATTAAGGTTTCATGAATGAATGAGTAATGATTTATATAAGTTATAATTATGTAAGCATGCACAAATCTGATGTAAAAAATAGATCCTATAATTTTTGTTTTGCTATTTTATAACTTATAATTAATAATTTAATAGTTAATATTACTCTGCATAATGTATGATTGTATCCCCTGCATGGCATTGTCTGGGAGCTATAAAATATCTTCAAGGCATGTTGACAAGATTGTGCTACGTGTCGCTTCTTCTAAAGAAAGAAAAGAATGGCACCTTTCTTTTGCTCAACATTTTGGGTGGCTTGCACGCACCACTTGTGTCACTTGACTTTTAAGCCAATTGGCGCATTTGTTTTTTTGTTTTGTTTTTGTTTTTCTTCAAAGAAAAATTATCATAATTAGAAACTTACATCCATAACTTATACTTGTACGGAAATTCCAATATATTTTTTTAAAGAAAAATTATCATAATTAAAAACTTACATCCATAACTGATACGTGCAGGAATATTCCAATATCAACCATTACCTCATAAATCAATTAATACATTTAGAGCTTTACTAATATACTATTTTTTTTTGTGATTGGTCTGATCTTCACTACTGTTAATACTTTCTATAGACAAACGTTTAAGAGACAACACTCTACCTAAACAGAGACTCGACTTCATCATTCATAGAAAGAGATGACTCGACCTCAGATAAACATATAAGAGACGAACTCTCTATTTTTTTTTTACTAAATAATAAGAAAAACAGTAAGATAGATGCGAAAAATGATGGATTACAATTTGAACCAATTTCGTTAGATTTCAAAATCTGTGATGGCGCATGAAAGCAACACGCTTGTCTTCAGCCACAAAAGTCAGATCTGAAAAATCTGATTGTGGTGATTTCGATGATTCGACGCGTGTGACGAGAAGAGCTGACAGAAGGGATGGCATGTGAGGACCATGCGTAATTGTGAGCGGCGTGTGAGGATCACGCACGGTGAATTTCACAAAACCACTATTATCTTCCGAACGATTTGCTGCCTGAGAGTTTTATTGTACTGCGCGTGTTTCTTGAGAGTTGCTAAAAAACTATAGATCTATCTTTTTCAATATTGAAAGAAACAAAATAAATTTAAAAAAAAAAGAATTATCTTGATAAACAAAATGTGTAAATGAAAAAAAAGAGGTAATGAAAGGGAGGAGGAAAAGCCTCCAATCAAAATCAGATTTGAAGGCTTTTTAAAGAGAGATGCCTTGAGGGAGAGATTCCATCGAAAAGGTAATTGGCGCACTTGTTTAAAGGGTTATTTTGGAATTGACATTTCAATAGGAAAAGGAGTTGTTAACTTATTCATATTTTTAATTATTATTTTCACATAAAATTAACCAGTTAAAAAGCAAATAATATTAAATTACAAAAAAATGTTTTAACCATAACTAAATTCTATAAAAAAATAAAATTACAAAACGTTACTTTTTTTAAACTGTCCATCAATTATCGTTGACACATTAAACTGTCCATCAACCTGAACCCCCTTTTTTTTTATTTAAATTTTGTTTCCAAACAGTCCGATTGGATATACTGAACAAGTGCAAGTAGCGATAGTACGACACCGCACCAAAAGTAAAGAAGAATAAAGTTTAGTACAAAGTTACAAACTGTACCGCTCAGTACTCTAAAAACCGATGATGCACCTTCACAAAGTCTATCATCGTAGCCTCTCTCTCCTTGCTCTCTCCGTCTCCGCTCGCTCCCCTCCCTTTTCCCCTTCCTCTCTCTCCCTCTCTCCTCCCGCATTCCTCGCTCTCCGTCCCTTCAGAAACGCCTTTTCTTCCCTCAAAACCGCCTCCACCATGACCGCCTCTCGATTCACCAATCTCGTCCCCATCAACGCTTTGGCCGGTGAAGACAACGGCGGAGGAGCCTCCAACGGCGCCGTATCTTCTTCTTCTTCTTCTTCCAATACTGCTCCCAATGGAAATGAAGGTAATTTGAAATAGAACTTAGAAAATGGGCTTTTGGTTACTTGCTTTCGTTTCATCTTTCTAAGCAGTGGAATTGTTTCCGGGATGATGATTATTTGTTTAGTCAATTAAAGAATCTCGTTTTTGGTAAACACAAGAGCTTTTGAACTTGAGAATCTTTCTTGCTATACGGGTCTGATTGTGGAAGCGATAATTTTTTTTTTTTTTTTGAGTTTCTAATTCCTTGAGTTTGATGATTTAGTTTGGAACTTTCTTCAGCTCGCAGTCCCTTTGAACTTTTATTTCTTGCATTCTCGAACTAGTCTTGTTACTGTATTCCAATGGAATCCAATTCATCAACTATCAAGTTTGACTTTAAATGATTATTGCAAGGAATGCTTCTTGCTATATGTGTAGCCGATGATTGTATCTAAAGTGGCTGACTTGTATTTTGGATTCAAATTATGCAGACGAGTCGACACTGGGAGTTGGATATTGTCTTCCTCCACCGGAGATCAAGGACATCGTGGATGCTCCTCCGCTTCCTGCATTGGCATTCTCGCCACACAGGGATAAGATACTGTTTCTTAAGCGGAGAGCTTTGCCTCCGTTGGCAGAACTAGCAAGACAGGAGGAAAAGTTGGCTGGTATTCGTATTGATGGAAGATATAATACTAGGAGTCGGATGTCATTCTATACGGGTATTGGAATTCATCAGTTAATGCCTGATGGTACCCTAGGGCCAGAGAAAGAGGTACATGGTTACCCCGATGGTGCGAAGATCAATTTTGTTACTTGGTCACTTGATGGTCAGCATTTGGCATTCAGCATCCGAGTTGATGAGGAAGAAAACACTAGTAGTAAGCTTAGAGTATGGGTTGCGGATGTGGAGACTGGGAATGCTAGACCTTTGTTTCAGTCGCCCAATATCTATCTAAATGCGGTTTTTGACAATTTTGTTTGGGTAAACAATTCTACTCTGTTAGTTTCCACCATCCCCTTATCCCGTGGAGCCCCCCCAAGTAAACCTTTGGTTCCCACTGGCCCAAAGATACAATCCAATGAGCAGAAAAACATTATTCAAGTTAGGACTTTCCAGGATTTGCTTAAAGATGAATATGACGAAGATTTGTTCGACTACTATACAACTACACAACTTGTATTGGCTTCTGTGGATGGGACAGTGAAGGAAATCGGCCCACCAGCTGTGTATACATCAATGGACCCCTCCCCAGATGGGAAGTACCTTCTGATTAGTTCAATTCACAGACCATACTCTTTCATTGTACCGTGTGGAAGATTTCCTAAGAAGGTTGATTTGTGGACAACTGATGGGAAGTTTGTTAGGGAACTCTGTGATTTGCCACTTGCTGAGGACATTCCCATTGTATCCAATAGTGTGCGAAAAGGGATGCGCTCTATCAATTGGAGAGCAGATAAGCCATCAACACTCTACTGGTACATATCTGAGATTCTATTAGTGTGTCTGGGAAAAAATAGCTGTACTATTTTGTGTTCCCACTCTATTTGGTAATTACAGATTATAAATTAAAATCAGTAGGATTTCGTTTAGTGTTGTATAAAATAATGCAGAACAAGTTACAGGGATTTTTTCCACATCACTGTAAACATTCAGCTACTTGTTTCACTTTAAAATGCTTGGGTTTTTATTTTACTTTTAAAAAAATGTTTGGATTCCTCCTGACTGTTTTGAGTTTTTTTAGGGTAGAGACGCAAGATGGAGGTGATGCGAAAGTGGAAGTTTCGCCACGTGATATAGTTTATACACAGCCTGCTGAGCCACTAGAAGGTGAACAGCCAGCGATCTTACACCAACTTGATCTTCGTTATGGGTATGAATATGAGCTACATGATTGATGTTTTATCCACCGTTATCTTCTCACAAATGTCTGAAGCTGAAGTTGCTGGAATAATTCTGACATTATTTGACCTCTGTTTTATTTATATGGCTATGATGTTTATCAAGAACTTGTTTTAGAAGACTTGCCAACCTCAAGAAGGTACTAATGTAGCATGGATACGTGATGATAGGTTTAATACTTGTTGGAGATGTATTATGGTCCACATCAGTGAACTCAACTATTCCATAGTTATGTGTATGTTTGCATGTGTTTATAATCATGCCTTAACCTGTCATATAGAAAAAAGTTTGATAACCATACATCGGCCGCACATTCATGTTAAATTCTGGACCTTTACACTTTCTGCCCAGGATAGTTGCTTGATGGTGTTTGTATGTACCTATACTATTGATGCGATGCCTTAGGCACTTATTTTATTCCTAGAGTTCCGGATCTTATAATACCCACCAAATCCAAGGTATGGTCAGATGCTAGGGATAGTTGCCTTTCATGTCCATAGTCAAAGTTTCTGTAGGGCACGATAAACACAAAATATGCAATCTTAAAGCTATCTGTGCCCTTTTTTTAATGTATGTTACCTTTTCTATTATTACAGAGGCATTTCTTGGTGTGATGATTCGCTGGCTCTAGTTTATGAATCTTGGTACAAAACACGGCGAGTGAGAACCTGGGTGGTTTCTCCTGGATCTGAGGATTCTAGTCCACGTATTCTATTTGATAGATCATCAGAAGATGTGTACTCGGATCCTGGCTCTCCAATGCTACGGAGAACTCCCACTGGAACTTATGTGATTGCAAAGGTAAGTAAGGAAAATGATGAAAGCAAATATATTTTACTGAACGGAAGTGGTGCTACACCTGAAGGGAATATTCCATTCCTTGATCTGTTTGACATGTAAGTTTCTTAATAGTTCTTGTTTCTGGCGTGTTCCTTTCCAAATGTTCACTGTTGCTGCCATAGGGTTCTAAACCAAATACTAACAGAAATACAGGCAACAAGGAACGAATATGGCAGAGTGACAAAGAAAAGTATTATGAGACTGTTGTTGCTTTAATGTCTGATCAGAAAGAAGGGGATTTGCGTCTTGATCAGTTGAAAATACTGACTTCCAAAGAGTCAAAAACTGAAAACACCCAGTACTACATCCTGATCTGGCCAGATAAACAAGCATGTCAAATCACTAATTTCCCTCATCCCTATCCACAACTCACATCATTGCAGAAAGAGATGATCAGGTATCAGAGAAAGGATGGGGTTCAACTTACTGCAACGTTATATCTGCCACCAGGCTATGATCCATCAAAGGATGGCCCTCTTCCATGTCTGATTTGGTCTTACCCTGGAGAATTTAAAAGCAAAGATGCTGCTGGACAAGTTCGTGGTTCTCCTAATGAATTTGCTGGCATAGGTCCTACATCACCCCTCCTTTGGCTGGCTAGAAGGCATGATTTATCCCCATTGTTTGCTTATACTCTCTTTGGGTGTCTTTGGCGTGTCGTCATTATTCTCTTTCCCATTGCTTCCATCGAGTTTCTGGTTTGTTGTGAACATGATATACCAATTTCTGATTGCTCAGATATGTACAGGTTTGCAATTCTATCAGGACCAACAATTCCTATTATTGGCGAGGGCAATGAGGAGGCAAATGACAGGTAACTTGATTGAATGTTTTCAAGAATATACAAACCATACGTGCTGATGTGTCAGCTACTGAAAATGATAAAAATTTAAAATTCAAAATTTGAAATTCAAATTAAAATAGAAAATACTGATAAAATGGGATTGTCACTCAATATGATAAGACAATGGCAAAGCTCTAATTATTTGAAAGTTATATGGGTATTTTCACCCATTGATTTTTTTTTTTATACGTTCCGCAAAATGCGAAAAAGTATGTTTGAGGAAAAGTATCAATTCTGAAATGCACTTTTTAGCTTTTCCTTAGACGTATATTTTTTTTAAATGTTAAAAAGTACTTTAATATGAATCAATCAAACAGCATAATTTTATCATTAAAGTACTTAAATCTACTTAAGCACTTTTTAAGACTCGTCGCTTTTAAGTCTATTTAAGCACTTTTTAAGACTCCTAACACAACCCCAAACAAACCCTAAGGCCTCGTTTGGTTACACAGATGAAATGAGATGAGATAAAAATTGTAAGCTGAAGAAAATATTGTTAGAATATAATTTTTTAATATTATTTTTGTTTTGGGATTTGAGAAAGTTGACTTGTTTATTATATTTTGTGTATGAGTTTGGGAAAGTTGTAATGATTATATGAGATGAGATGGTATCAATCATCTACCAAACCAAACCAAACCAAACCAGGCAAGTGAGTATGAAGAAACTTTTGCTGCAGTGGGAAATAAGTGAAAACTGAAATTTATTTCTCACCGTTCTGACAAAAAATAAAAAATTATGACCATTAAAGGCTTGATCTTTCCCACCAAGAGGCTCACTCTAAACTTAGTATGAGAAAGCCTTTGTAGAGAGTGATTTGGAATGAGGTGAGAAGTTAGATTTTCTGGTTTCTAGCATCCACCTCACTACATGCGCACCACCACTATCTCCCTCATCCTCTTTTTGCTCAGTCCCACCATCATCTGTCCATTTCCATTGACGCTTGAACCTCATGTGCTGCGTATGCTGCTGTCGGGATTATTTTTTTCGTCTGTTCTTTAAGGAATGACTCTTGCATCTATCCTCTTTAAACATGGGATCCTTTGCCCTTTTTGTCGGGAGTTGCCATTTGTTCATGCTCCCCAACTTGAGGGAGTGGAGATATTTAGCGTGGTCCTTTTCATGGTGTTTTAAGCTATTGGACGTGACTAACTCTAATTCCCAGTTTGTCTTTTGTTGGAACAAATGTTATTGGCATTTATTGGGCCCCACCCCCGTTTTGCACCTTTATTATACTATGATGTTATCTTGCCTGGGGAAAAAAAACTGACAACCTTTATTTATATCCCGAGTCTCATGAGCTTTCATAGAAGCTTGGTTGTGCATGATTTTCTTTTCCAGCTATTTGAAGTTTCGATAAAAAAAAACAGCACTATTAACTTCTAGTTTCATGATCTCTATTTGAAATACCTTGAGTAGGTATGTAGAGCAGTTGGTTGCGAGTGCGGAGGCTGCAGTCCAGGAAGTTATCCAACGTGGAGTAAGCTGATTCATTTTTTATAAGAATTTTGTTTTTGTAATTCGAGGGTGAACTTTTGATCCAAAGCATTCAAATGCTTCCCTTGTTAAGGTGGCTCATCCAAACAAAATCTCTGTTGGGGGACATTCCTATGGTGCATTCATGACTGCAAATCTCTTAGCACATGCCCCCCATCTTTTCTGTTGTGGAATTGCTCGCTCTGGTGCTTACAACAGAACACTTACTCCTTTTGGTTTTCAGGTAGGACACTGATGCCATATATTTTTAATTCAACTGACTAGGTGCTTTTAGTTGAACCGTTTCTTTGCCCCTAGTGTCTTATCTAAATTCTTGATGGTCTAGTGACTTCTTAGCTCTATTTGTGTAGAATGAAGACAGAACTCTTTGGGAGGCCACGACCACTTATGTGGAGATGAGTCCTTTCATGTCAGCTAATAGAATTAAGAAGCCAATATTGCTCATCCATGGAGAAGAAGACAATAATCCTGGAACTTTAACGATGCAGGTAAAACAGGAAAAGAGAAACCTTTCTTTTCCTCTTTAGTTTGTTGTCATTCATGTTTGGTTCAACATTTTTCTTGCAATTCTATTAAGAATTGAATTATCCAAGTGTCCTTAATGGATTTTAACTGATTAGTTTCACTTTTTAAAATTAGTTTTTCGTAGTGCTGAGATTGAACCTATTCTCTGTGGCTACTAGCTCTTTTCTTGTTTACCTACACTTCTTTACTTGCCACATCTTTTTTGTTCACATTTTACTTGCACTCTTAATTTTGTATTTGGTATTCCCTGCAGTCTGATCGTTTCTTCAACGCTCTGAAAGGTCATGGTGCCCTTTGTCGCCTAGTGATTCTTCCATTTGAGAGCCATGGCTATGCCTCACGGGAGAGTATCATGCATGTCCTCTGGGAAACTGATAGATGGCTACAGAAATATTGTGTGTCAAAT
This sequence comes from Juglans cinerea, assembly GCA_961763995.1. NCBI lineage: Eukaryota > Viridiplantae > Streptophyta > Magnoliopsida > Fagales > Juglandaceae > Juglans > Juglans cinerea. Next base: position 25,534,299 of record CAUIVZ010000005.1, read on the forward strand.
AATTCTGATGTAAATGCAGATGTTGATCCCACATCTAAAGATGATTCAAGCAAAGGGGCTACCGATTCCAAAAGTGAAGCAGCTGCTGCTAGTGGAGGCGGCGGTCCAGAGGCATCACATTTTGAATGTGAAGAACTTCATCCAAGGTCATCATTATGGTAATTTCTTGAAATATATATGGAGTAAGAAGAAAATATTTGGACAACAAAAGTAAGATAACAAAACTTGATAACCTTCCAAGTTGTCAAGTTATTCATCTGTAAAAAGATCCCACCAAATATTATGTGCCAATTTATTCGATCTTGGCTACCCTTATCTGTCAAGTATGTTGCGAGTTTTGTTTTCAAGTCGTGTAAAATATAGAGGAAGGCTTCCACTTGTTTAACTCTGGATATCAATAATTTGTAGCCAATTGCATGATAATAATTTGCCATGAATACTTGTCTGCTCATACCTGGTTTGTGCAAACATAAGCCTCAAATACATTAGGATTGCATATAAATTATCCTAGTCCAATTTCGTTTAACCATTGTTCCTTACGTAGTTCTTTGAACTATGAGGTGTAGATTACATTGCCAATCATTGGCACTGGGTGGTAAAGCTGGAGCATGAATATGGTGTACAATTTGAAGTCGGACGGCTTGGAACGGTGCAGACGGACATAAACTTCATGTTTTTTAACTCTGCTTCCGAAGTATAATTGAAACACAAAATGTCATTTGATCCAAGCTTTACGGCATCGAGAAATAGTGAGTTGCTGGCAATAAGTAAGTTGTGGATTATGGGATGTATTTTCTGTATTAGTTGCTCGTGCCCATAAAAAGCTTTTTGCACTAAATTATTTGTTGTCCAAGTGCATAAGAGCTCATTATTTCGCTCGAAGGTGTAATTTGAAGGATTTTCTATCGGTTGTTGCATTCATCTGTGAATTTATTGTACTAGATATGGCAGAATGAGCAATAATTTCAGTCTGTGTTCATATAAGTTTGGACATATTACACGCTGGGTTGGGCATAGCAGTTGGGGTATACCACCCAGCCAGCCAACTCCCAAGATAACGGGCGGATTTTGCACCCCTTTTACTTTGGCAGTGAATTTCTAACTAAATTTACAAAAGATGGGCGGGTACCGAGTGGGAATATGTCCATCCGTTAAACACTTAATCCGTCCTTTTTTAACATGGAAAATGAAACTTTTTAACGCTTAAACTATGAAACCAACCCTTTTATTCTTCTCCTCTCTAAGAAACATGGTCTGCTTGAACTCTGTTTGGCCGTTCCTCTGCCCGGCATTGTGAGTGACTATCGAAGTTCTTATGGTTGTTTGGAAGAGGTTTGGCTCATCTCATTCTCAAACATCACAAACACTTTTCAATTTTAATTTTTTAACTTTTTCATCTAATTATTTACTAATCATTACAACTTTCTTAAACTTCCAAACAAGATACAAAAAATAATTTAACTTTTTTAAATCTCAAAATAAATATAATATTAAAAAATTATATTATAACAATATTTTAACTTTATAATATTTTTATTCAACTTTTTTTTTCTCTTTTTTTCCAAAACTCAATAAAGCATTATAACTCAAACTATTTCCTTACTATTCATTTCTTGTCTCGTCTAATCTCATTCACCAAGCATCCCTTTACTCTTTTTGACTGATTTTGGTATTTTTTGATTGAATGTTTTTGTTATACTGTAAATTTAACGTATCACATAATAATGCTAGTTTGTAAACTTCCTTTTGTAAGATTCAGATGGGACCAAACATTTCTCATTTTTTTGACTGAGAAATATTTTGATGGATTAAACTGACAATTTTTATGCAACTAGTGGACGCAAGAGCAAAATGCAAAGAGGGTGGGGGAGCAAGGCTGGAAAACCATCCCACCCTGCCCGGGGCAAGGGCAGGGATAGAGAAGCATATCTCTGGTTGTACAACTTCCAGTAAAATTGGGAACACATTGCTCCAGCTAGGCCTGCAACCCGAACTGAAACAGGTGGGTTTATGCCCGACTCGACCCGAAACAACTCCAGTTAAGGGACAACCCGATCCAAACCGACCCGATCAAAATAAAACCGGGTCGAACCCGTATGACCCGACCAGGTCTTTCACTGTGAAAGAGAAGAAGAGGAGGACTTGATGGAAGTGTTTGAAGACGAATCCATGGGACCAATGAACCTCTGGTTATTTTTCCTTAACGAGCGGATGGTTTACTTTGAACCTGATTTCATAATGATCAACCTCCCATATGTATTGAAACATATAAACTAGTATTGGATCTTAGGAAATGCCGAGATCTTACCATCGAACTCGTTCACCGAATCGCCACGCACCGCTAGAGGCCGTCCCCACCCGAAGTCATTTTCGTACATGGGGAATCTCGGATAACTCCCCATCGTCATCGATGCACCGTCGGAGTTCCCCAACGGGAACAACTTCGGCTCACTCTCCCAATCCGCTACTCCCCGACGGACCATGGAGTCATCGTGCGCAACCACGTTTCAGAGCAGAAGATCGACGCACCTCGCAAATCCCGGGACAGAAGCTTGCTGGCCGCAGCACCAAACAATCTCCACCCAGTTTAGTGCTTTTGAACATTTCAGTGCTTTGAGAAACAAAACAAAGAGTAAATATAAAATAGAAGAAGAGAACGCGACGAAGAATGCAATTTTTTTAAGTTGCTTCCAAAATAGCGAAGTCTCCTTCCTAGTCCACACCTGACCAAACACTCAGTTCCCAACCCATGGAAGAAGAGAACCCCTCCAATAGTTGAGCAAAAGAGAGAAAGTAAGAGCGCAGAGGGGGAACGCGATGAAGAACGAGGAGACTAGGGTTTCGCAGTGGAGAAGAGACTGCCCAAAATCGTTTCGACGGATTCGACGGATCCGACTTTATAAACCCGTTTTTAAGTTTTAATCCGATGAACCTGACTTTTTTCGAGTGGGCCTAGTCGGGTCGCGCGGGTTGAGCGGCCCATCGGGCTTCTTGCACAGGCCTAGCTCCAGCAGTCAATAAGTTAACCTAGAACATAAGATAATACAAAGAACCGTGCATCCAAGTCTCAAAAAATATCAAGCTTGTCTATCTCCACAGGTCTGTCTAATTCAAGTTGTGGAAGTGAGTTGTACACATGCAGCATAACTTTAAACAATTTGATTTTCCCCTTGAACAATCATAAGAGAAACCACAAGCAAATACCATGAAATTTCAAGTGTTTATTTAAAGCAAACACTGCAGTCTGCAAATGAGTACAGCATATTATTCGCTTAAAATCCGAAATAAGCTCAATCTTAGAGTCGGGAGCCAGATGGCAGGGAACACAAAATTAGAAACAAACAACTGGATGTACCCATATAATCATGACAGAAACTAGGAAGATTTATTCTTCCTGTGCGATAACACTAATCTCACCCTTCTCCAACAAGTCATAAAATTGCCTCACTTTCCTCTGTTCATTCCAGTGATGCATTTTCCAGAGGCCACCAGCAGCCAAACCAAGTACAATCCCAATGCATATCTCCTTGACGACACTTGGTCCCTTCAAGGTGGCATGGGCAACCCTAGAACCAGCCATTGCTTCTTTAATAGGAAGCTTGTAAAATCTGCAGGTAGAAAATGGCATTTTAATCTTTTCCCCCCTTCTTAAGAGGCCCGAAAGCACTAGTAACAAATCAATAAATTAAAACAAAAACAACAAAACTATATCTCAGATTGACAATGGAATATTACAGAACGGTAATGGTTTCAATGCAGTCCATTAAAGAATATGGGGAATCTTGTTATTACAAACTTCCAAAAGGTGTTAATCTTCATGCTCCATGTGCTGATAGAATCAATCTTATTTGCAACCAGAAGCGAAGTTTCTGCATTTCACGACATCTGGGAAAACTTCTTTTTTTGATAAGTGATATCTGGGCAAACTTCTCAACTCTAGTCAACTACTTTGGCACACTAACCTTTACATCCATCATCATAGGTCTGTGAGATTATGTTCACTATACAGTTAAATCCTTTGTGATCCTCTCAGCCCCAAGAAAATATATAGTTTCCTTTACATTTGGAATTCAAGTCAACGCAAAGAACCAGCAAACAAAACAAGTGTCAAAAACCAAAGGCCCAAAACAAAGAAAATCACATTGTTATCTAAATACACTATTCAGTTTGAGTACAAAAGGACCTGGTAAAACTAGTTTTTGAAATTATCTAAATATAACTTGAGCAACATCATGCCTAGGAAAAATGAACAAAATTACACGTGATCTTTGTATATAGAAAAAAAAACTCAACTTTTCATGGGAAAATATAAGTAAAAAATAATGAAATCTAAGGCAGCTCCTGATAAAAAAAGTTCCGAGATTTTAACTCTTAAGAAATAAAAAACCAACCTGTTCATTGTCCTTACTATTCGCAAAAATAATGACCGATTCCAGATCCAAATATAAAAGCACGCGTATTAGAGGCTCAGTTAGATGGGTTTTCTATAGAGCCATCAATGACTTATATCTGATACCTAGCACTTAAGGTTTCAGTTATTTCTAACGCTTTCTCACCAACCAAACAGACGATGAAAAGAAAGAATCATTAACAAAATGAACCAAGCAGACTGTACGAGCAAACAGATACTTACAATAACAAAAAAATCATAAAACAAAATTAATATCATTAACAAAAACTTCACCAGAGGTGTAGACAAAGGAATCTTTTGGCTGAATAATCGATCAGATTTCTGATCTGCGGCGAAAACCAGAGAAATTGGGGAACCCAGTGATGGCTGTGACTTTTTGGTGGTATTGGGTTAAATCTCTGTTTTGCCCTACTCTTGTTGAGAAATGGACGAATAGCGTGGCGTCCTAAAGCCCCATGTTTGTTTGTTGGAGTTATCGTATTCAGCACTCGGATTCGGGATTTCTGTTTTTCATATTTTTTTTCTTCTTCATTTGTAGGGATTGAGCTTCAAGGTTTTCGGCCCAAAATGGATCATGATAATTAGTAGGGGTGCAACCGGTCCGGTCCAATTCTAGACAAAATTTAGGACCAAACCGGTATGTACCGGTTTTGCATTTTCAAAAACCGATTACGAACCGGTTACCTCCCTAAACTGGTACTTCCGGTTTTACCGGTTCCAATCCGGTTCGGTCCAGTTTTCCAGTTTTAATCATCTACCATAAAAAAACTGCTCCCATGTAAAAACTGTGCTATAACAAAAAAACTGCTATTGAAAAATCTGCTATAAAAATATAAAATCTGATATAAAAAAAAAACTGTAACAACAAAATAAACCCTAAATCAGAAGCTCGTTAAAGTTTTTACAATATGCAGTTATGCACATATTGATACCAGTTCACAAAAAATACAAAAAAAAAAAAAAAAAAAGAAGGATTAACCAAAACTGACTTTTTTTTAAGTGTTCAATGGACACCAAATAAATTGATATAAAGGAATCTCAAGTACATGAATTGCAACGACAAGCCAAAAGGGCAAAGTACCCTGCCTCTCGTTACATAGCACAAGAGAAAAAGCTTCTGGGTTCCTTATATCAATACACAGAATAAAGATTAATAGAGAAAGAAAAATCATCAATGCAATAACAGAAAATTCAAATAGAGAATACACACAATGCAATAAAGATCATAAAGAATACACACAAAAAGAATACACTCAGAATACACACATAAAGAAATTCAAATAGAGAATACACACAATGCAAGAAAACATTGTAATGATTCAAGAAAACACAGAACACACAAGAAACCAAACCAGTAGAATAACTGATTGACATCCATGCAACCCAAAAAACTTTATCAGGTTCAAATCTACTAACAGATATATATGAACAAACAAACAAAATTACCCACAAAAACAAAAGGGAAAAAAATCAAGTTATTTTCAGCTGGATGGGGAACTATACATGTTCATCCTCGATCCCCAGCTATACAACATATATAAACCCTAAATCCTAAAATATAAAATTATACCTTCCACAATTATAAAATACAGATTCAGCTTGATGGGGAGCTATACAAAAAAAACTATAAAATATAAACCCTAATCAGATAACAGATCCTAAATCTCAAATCTGTAAATTCGATAAAAACCCTAAATGAAATGAATCAATTAGAATTTAATTGAAACATTGTAATGATTCATGAAGTACATGTAAGATTTTGAAAATTAAAAAGCATATATATGTTCACAAACCGATTAACTCTCCGAGAGAGGGGAAAACAATATCTGTGATTCTGTAGCCTCGGGAACAATTGGAAGTAGAGGAGAACAGAACGGACCAACAGTGTCGAAGGCGAGGGGCTGTTGATGGCGTGAGAGACGGGCTGAGCGTGAGAGACGGCTGCGGGGACTCAGGGACTCGAGAGGCAGAGCAGAAATGGTCGAGCGGGGAAGCTGACGGGGGAAAGTATGTAACCGTAATATATATAGCCCATTAAACGACGCCGTTTGGCCATTGGGACTAAAATTTAGTCGACATGCATAATATATAATATATAGTATAGTATATATTATATATATATTATAATACTAACTATATATTATACTATTATTGTGACACTATCATAATAATACTATATACCATACTAATACTAATACTATAAATAGTTATATATATATTTTGTTATAATGATTTAACCTATTAAAAGAAAATTATAGTGATTTATATCTAATACTATAGTATAGTGTTAGTTATAGTGATTTCGTATAACTATATTAGTATAACTATAACTATAGTCTATATTAGACTATTAGTATTAGTATATATATTAGTATTAGTTATAGCTATATAATATATTAGACTATATAATAATATTAATATTAAACTATTAGTATCGCTATATATTAGTATTAGTTATATATTAGTATTATTTATAGTGATTTAGTATAATTATATTAACATAAGTATAACTATAGTCTATATTAGATTGTTAGTATTAGTTAGATTATATAATCGTATTAATATTATACTATTAGTATAGCTATATAATATAAATATAACTATAGTCTATATTAGACTATAAGTATAACTATAGTTATAGTGAGTTTGTTAATTGTTATATTAATATTTGTTAATTGTTATAGTGAGTTTAATTTATTATAACTATATTATTGATAGTATTATAGCGACGGTATTAATATAGTAATTTATTACAGTGATAGTATTAGTATTATATATACTTATATACTACAATATATTATACTTATATATACAACTATATAATTATATGCTACTATAATATATAGTTATACTTACATATATAGTTATAATTATATATATATATATATCTGCCTATTACTTAAAAGCGTCTATACGTGTACTGTTCATCAACAATAATGAAAAGTAAAGCAAATTTTTTTTTCTTCGCATGTTTTTTCGCATATACTATTACTGTTCATCAATAGTATGATGAACACTAATAAACACAATTTTTTTTTTCTCTTTTTTTTTTTTGGGTTTGTCTGTGTGAATGCCAATGTGCGACGTAATACCGCAATCGTGCGTAGGAAATGAGAGAGAGAAAGAAAGAAAAGTGGGAAAAAATATTGATTTTTGAGTTTTAAATGAACAATAAAGAAGCTATTTTTTTTTCTTCGCATGTTTTTTTCGCATATCCTATTACTGTTTATTATATCATACACTAAAAATCAACTTTAATTTATAAAATACTAATTTTTCATTATTAAATAAATGATGAAATTTTACTGTATATTTTTAAGAGAAAAAACTATCTAATTAATTTGAAATTTTAATATAATTTAAATTTCATAATAAATGATGAACATAAATAAATAATAATTTTATTCTTATACATTAGAGTATTTTAATATTCAAAATACACTTTATTTTTTTCTTCAATTTGACAGATGTGGCCGATTTGTACAGTAAAAATAAAAAAATATGAACTAATTAATTACTGTCGTCTGGCCGATCTGACGCTTGTCATTGCCGACCTTACTATACTAGGATGCCAATTAACCTTTTATATATGTGTGCGTATATATATCTCCTTATATTTAAAAGTGTCTATCGTCTGATGAATAGTAAGATGAACAGTAATGAACAATGATAAACAATATTCTTATTTTACGCTTCCCTTATTCGTCTATCTCTACATCCTCACAGCAATCCTCTTTACAAAATCACCACAAAATATCACAAAAATTATTACAAGAGAACTGCTATTGAAAAAGTAGTCCGAAAATATGTTCTGAATGTGTATTTCACTTTTTTATTTTTATTTTTTTTTCATGTATTTTTTTAATCATCATAAACATTTTTAAAAAAATAAGAAATTCACAACATCATTAAAAAACAATTTCTTAATCACTAGGTAAAAAAAAAAAAAAGGTGAGAGAGGGAGAAAGAGAAAGCAAGACAAAATGAAATTTTTTAGGATTTAAATCTAACCCTTCATCATAACTCTCCAAATTTGATCAAATGGTAAAAATTTAAATACTGATTTAAATTAATTTAAAATAGATAATTAACATATAAATATCATATCATAAATAAATTATCAAATTTAATTTATAAAATACTAATATTTCATCATTAAATAAATGATGAAATTTTGTTAAATATTTTTAAAAAAGTATAACTATATAAATAATTAGTGTTTTAACATAATTTAAATATGATAATATTTTTAATTAACTAAAGATAACTGCTACAACTAACGAAAAAGTAGCCCGAAAATATGTCCTGAATGTGTATTTTATTTTTTTATTTTTCTTTTTTTTTCATGTATTTTTTTAATCATCATAAACATTTTTAAAAAAATAAAAAATTTACAACATTATTAAAAAAATACTTCCTCAATCACTAGATAAAAAATAAATAAAAAAGAAAATTAGGCAAACGTCCCTTGGACGTTACCTGCTGCTAGTATATATATATCTATTCACTTATATTATAGTTAGATATACAACTATAATATATAATATACTTATATATTTATAACTATCATATAATATACTTATATATTTATAATATCAATACATATAATTAAAAAAATAAGATATACCATATAAGAAGATATATCATATAATATACTTATATATAGTTATACTTACATATACTATATCATTATTTTATATGTGATTATTTAGTATAGTGATTATTTAACTATATATAATATATCAATATTAGTTATATATTAGTATAGCTATAAATAAAATATTATTAATAATTTAAATATATATTTTATGTTTAGAGCACATGATAAATTAAATTTTCATCTTTAAGATTAAAATTTTATTTTATAATTATAATAACATTATCTTATATATAATTATATTAATAACATATGATCAAACAAATTACAAATGTTCATATTTAATATTAACATTTTATGTTATAATTTATAAATTATAAGATGAAATTATTTCATATATAATTATATATTATATATAAAACTTATATATAAAAAATATTTTGTATAATATTAATTTTGTATAAAACTTATATATATAATTTTAATTTTAATTTTTTTTCCCAACCGGGCCAGTCCGATCTGGTCTTGGAAACCATGGAACCGAGACCGGACCGGGTCCGGTCGACTTAACGGGTTCGAGTCAAAACGGATTGACCCGTTAAGACACAATTGCTTAACGGGTTGATAACGGGTCAACCTGTTTTGACTCGTTATAACCCATTAAGAAAGTTAAAGTTACAATTATACCCTTATACCTAAAAATAAAATTGTTGAGATTTTAATTTTGATATTTTTATTGTTTGGATTGTAATTTTAGACTTATAATTAGTTATATATTTTTTTTATAGATATTGTGATTTTAACATTTATATAAAATTATGCTAAACTGAATTAGGTCATACAAGTTAATTTCAGGTATGTTCAACCCATTTATATAAATTGGTCAAAACAGACTGACATGACATGTCCCGTTATATTAATGGGTCGTGGTAGAGTTTGAGATTTTGACATGATAAGTTTAACGGGTCGGGTTATGGTTGACCCATATAGTATAATATACATATTTTGACACGATACGAATACGATCCGTTAATACGATTTGATACCCCTATACGGACCGGTTCAAAACCGGTCCAACGGGTCCAATTTTCTGGTTCAAATTTACACCCCATTAATTAGAGACCAATTTCGTGCGTGAGGTATATCAACACCTGAGAACACTTTGGGTCTTGGGAACATAGGTGGATCACAATATAAAGAGAACACTTGATTCTTGGGCTTTTAAAAAATCAGGGTTTAATAAAACTCTGATTTTTTAAAAGCCCACCGTAGATGGACAAAAGGGATAATTATTTTGTTAACGGCTAAATGACATGTTTAGATATTGAGATGAGATGATTTATAAATAGTAATTAAATTGTTAGTCGAGATGAGACGATATGAGATGAGATTACTCTGTATCCAAATGGGCCCTAACTCTTATTAGAGAGGATGACCTTCTTAAAAAAGATAGAGCAATGCTAGATATAGTCCCCATTTGGGGACTGCAATGCATGTCTAGACAATTTTATCTTTAAATTTTTTTTTAAATTATAAAAATATCCTTACTGAAATGATGATTTTTCTTATTTAATAAATGGCCTGCACATACAGTCCCCACTTGGGGATTGTAAAGAGAATTTCTAATGTTTAGTTTCTTGCAATTGCATACAGGAATAAATAATTTTACTCTATTTCGCTTTTAAAAGGATAGTATATATTTAGAGTAAAATATGGGATATTTTGATCATTTTATATCATATTAATAAGTGAAATAATTTTTTGTTTTATATAAAATGAATACTATCCTTTTTATTTGAAATAATAAAAAAATCTTTATCTCTTTAGCATAATTACACGTGCTTCTGTCTAATATTTTTAGCCTTATCCCGCTTAATTATTTTAAGAACAGTTACATGCACTTGATCTCTCTAACACTTTATGTAAGTCGAGAATTATTGTCATGCATTTCATGAGGATGGAAGTAGTTTCTTCGACCCATTTGGTTAGATGAATCTCTACAATAAATAAAGAAGAAAAATTATATTCATCATCCCATAGCACACAATACACATATTTTTTATTTTATTTTACCAAATATGTGGTGGTACGGATGATAAGTAGAAAAATTTAATTAATTTATAAAGAATTAAAAAAAAAATGATGTGTGGTGCGTAAGATGTTGAGAAATAAAATTCAAAAAAGAAAGATATAAAAGTTCTCTCAAATGCAAATTTTAAAACACAAGTTAAATAAATTAGGAGGGGGAGAATCTCAACCAGTCCTCCTAAGGACCACATAGTTTGAACCAATCAACCAACGCCACTTGTAAAAGAATGGTTCCTTTTTTTTTTTTCCCACATTTTAGGAGTATTTTTTAGATGTTTTTCAACAAAATCAAGCCAAGAATGAAGACGGAAAGACAAAACCAATGTTTCCAATTCATAGTAAACGGGTTCCCTTTCCAGCATTCAAAGTCAATCACTGGTTGGTGCAGTTGCCACTCATTCACATCTATTTCTGCCATTTCATTCCCATTTTTCATTTTCATTTTTATTTTTAAAGGTTATCAAAGATTCCTAACTGCATTCAACAGTCCACGATAGACCCAAGTCTTCCAAATACTTTCCGAATTAAAAAAGAAAAATTAAAAAGGATATTTGAGTAATGATGCATAACTTCTCCGACTTCCGTATATCATATTTTTATAAATTTATAAATTTTTAATATTATTTTTGAATTTATTTTTTTTGAATTAATTATATATTAAATATTTGATAAAAAAATTAAAAAAATATAATGTGAAGAAGTTTTGTAATAGTAAGAGGTTGAGTAGAATCGTAGATTTTTTCTATATATTTTGGATACATTAATTGCATTTATTTTTCCGTCGTCTACAAATAAATTAAGCACCTGAAAAAGTCCAGGAAAGAAACTCCTGCAAACAGTCCTGCCGACTCGTGCTAGCTGCTACTACACCTCGCCCTCCCTCATTCGCTCACAGACTCGCAGTCAAAACCATACGTCTCTCTCTCTCTCTCTCTCTCTCTCTGTATCTGTGATGGCGTGTTGCTCCGCCAAGTCCCTGCTCTTTCTCTTCCTCATCTCAGCCATACCCATCGCCTACCTCATCTCCCTCGAGATAGCCAGGCCCTCCACCCACGTCTACCACTACCACAGCTCCGGCTGGTTCCGCGAGTGCGCCAAGTGGGACGATCTCAACCGTCGGTTCCTCGTGTCTTTCCTTGAAGGTGGTGTGGGCCAGCTTTCAGTTCCCGAGGAGCTCGACGAGAAGTCACCCGAGACCGTGATCTTACAGGAGGTCCCGGTGGTCAAGGACGTTGACTTGGCCGGAAATGGGTCCTTCGGCCTCGTCGTTGACCGGCCGAGGAACCGGCTTTTAGTTGCGATCGCAGATGCCATCGGAAACCGGTACGGTGCGGTGGCGGCTTATGATTTGTCAACGTGGAACCGGTTGTTTCTGACGCACCTCAGTGGCCCGAGTAAGTTGAGAACTCAGTAAAGAATATCATTTATTTGGGAGGATGCATCGTCATGACACGTCAAACACTTTATATATTTTAAAATTATTTTTTATTTATTTTATTTTATTCTTATTAAATTAATCGAATCTACTTATCATTTATACATTATATATTTGTTATAAGAAAAATAAAAAATAAAAAATAAAATAAATATGATATATGATGTGAGAGAATAATAAACTAATAAAATTATTCTTTATTTGGTGCATTCGAGGTAGGGGTGTAACCGATCCGGTCCGGTCCGGTTTTGGATAAAATTTAGGACCGAATCGGTATGTACCGGTTTTGTATTTTTCAAAACCGATTACGCACCGGTTACCCTCCTAAATCGGTACTTCCGGTTTTACCAGTTTCCGGTCCGGTTTTATGATTTTTTTAAAATGTAAATTTCACAATTTGTCATTAAAAATTTGTTTATATAAAAAAAAATTGATTTAAAAAAAATGTTTTATACTTTTATTAATATATTAGACTATATAATAGTATTAATATTAGACTATTAGTATAGTTATAAGTTATATATTAGTATTATTTATAAACTTTTAGTGATTTAATATTAATATTTTATGTAAAAATTTATAAATTATAATAATAAATTATTTCATATATGAATATATATGTTATATATAAAATTTCACATAAAAATTTATAATTATACATTATATATAAAATTTATATATATTAATATTTAATATATATAAAATATTTTGTATAAAACTTATATATAAAAATATTATTTTTTATTTTTTTTAATCAACCGGTCCGGTTCGGTCTAAAAAATTCCGGAACCGGAACCGGCCGGTTTTTACATTTTAAAAACCAGTTCCGGACCGGACCGGTTCAAAACCGGTCTGGTTTTCCGGTTTGAGTTTACACCCTTAATTCGAGGTTTGCTGTTCCCTTAGTTGTCTCACCGACTATTTTCTTTCTTTTGCTAATCAAACAAAAAATCAAATATGGTCATGTTCTCTTAAAAAGGATGTAACTGTTAAAACGATGTAAGTTGCTCAATACTGAAACCAGAAATGAATTTTAGGAGTAAAAGAATAGGAACATGCCCGCTAAGAATATAATATTCAGAAGGGTTATTTCAAAAGTTAAGATGACGAGAAAATAATTGGATTTAATTATTTGTATAATATTTTTAACAATCTTTCTTAAGTGTGAGTTAGACTCATTCTTAATGAATGAGCAAACATGTAGAATATATAATTAAATGGAGTAGAGTGTAGAGTCAAAACTTCTGTTCTACTACTGTGTGAGATCACCAATTGTCTAAAAAATTTAAGCTGATGGGAAGATATAAATTTAATTATTATATTATATTGTTAACAATGCCATTTGCGTGACATGATAAAGTAAGGTATAATATATGCTCAATGTCATCAAGATGGGGATCTGAACTGATAAACCCAAGAATCTTGTGGCAGCTATATATTATTGTATTTCTTGAGGTCAAACCGAATGTATATCCACTTGCTAATTTGTTCATCCCACGATTTTCCAATCTTTTGAATGGAGTAGGCGATGGGAAATCTTTCGCGGAGGATGTAGCAGTGGATGCAGAAGGAAATGCATACGTTGCTGATGCAAAAGGTAACAAAATCTGGAAAGTTGGGGTTGATGGAAAGCTCCTATCCATCATAACAAGCCCACTCTTCTCTCCAAAAGAGTGGCACAGAAACTTGGTTGGACTCAATGGAATTGTATACCATCCGGACGGTTTCTTGATTGTGGTTCATACATTTAGTGGGAATCTGTATAAGGTTGATATAGCAAAGGGATCAGATCAGGAAGTGAAGTTGATAAAGGTAGTTGGAGGGTCTCTGATCTTTGGAGATGGTTTGGAGTTACTCTCTCCAACAAAGCTTGTGGTTGCAAAGAACCCTTCTGGGAGATTAGTGGAGAGTTCTGATGGGTGGGAGACGGCTTCTGTGGTTGCGACATTGTCGGGGCCGACGCATCGTGTGGCAACAGCAGCAACTGTGAAGGATGGGAAGGTGTATCTCAGTTACCTGCTTGGCATGGGATATCCTAAGAAGAAGCATGTCATTACCGAGGCTGTTTTTTCTGCTTGAAATTAAGGGGGTGATCATTGTAACAGTGTTTTGTGTGAATTTCTTTTCCACTCTAATAAATGGTCTCTTTGAATTTTAGAGTTCGTATATTGATAAATACACACTTTTTACTACTTTTACAATCTTGTGTAATATGGATGACTGGTTGTATGAAATTTGAAATTCAAATTAGATGAAATGAGTTATAAAATAGTTGTGTGCTCGTGAACTTATAATTTGATATTTTCAACGTAATTTACATAGTTTTTTACTACAATAAGCGTAAATTCAAGCGATTTAGGAGAGTTGGGTTGGGTTCTATTTTGCCCATTTCATTACATACATTCCAAGACACGCAAAAAGACATAATATAAGCCCTCATTCACCTACGCACACGGACATATAGAAGCGTTCACCACGTGCTCTAGTTCTTTGCTGATGGTGCAGCATAACGTGATCCTGGATTCTCGTTTATTGGAGTAAGTTATGTATTTTTTTTTTAAATTATTTCTATATACAAAATAAAATTTAAATTCTTTTAACTTAAAAGAATGGGGATAAGGGATCCCACAAAAATTCAATATTAATTAAAAAAATAAAAAGAAAAATAGAGCTAATAATAAGTTTTCCTTGAATGAATAATTAACAAATATGAAGAAAAATTTGTCCAGCAAAATAGACTTTTTTTTATTATTTAAAAAAAAAAAACAAGAAGATAGGTACAGAACTTCTCAAAAAGAGAGAGCTCTACTTGCAAAGGGTCTTTGCCCAACATATAGATAATCCAAACACAACAAGTCACAAAGAGGCATGTTACATCATATCAATAATTCATATCTAGAATGAAAAATGAGAAAGGAAAGTATATATATATATATATATATATATATATATATCAAACACACAACAGGTCACTAGGAGGCATGTTAAATCATATCATCATTTCATTGATTTGTTATTGGCACACTGTCATCATGGCTCATGCAGTTTCAACAGTCAAAAATATGTGCCAATAAAAAAAAATGCTACAGATGTTCACATTATTATTTTATTCATCCTGCCATGCCTATAAACCCTAATTCTCAAAAATTTATTGGTCATTAATTTCTCAAGAAAGGAAGTCCATGGTCCTCTTGCATTGAATCCCTTCTGCCTTCACTAGCAGGAGAGGGAGAGGCAACTCCTAGTTATTGGAAACAAAAGTTGAACAAAAAGAACAAGATATTATTTTGAGCAGAAGTTAACAATAGATAACTACTGTAGTAAATAGATTAACGGGAAACCATAGAAAATAGGTTATGATAGAATCTACAGGATAAAAAGTTCTTAAGATTACCTGAGTCCGAGTGTCATTTGGCATTAAAAAATACACACATAGCACTGTGCTTTGTAAGAAGCTGCAAACCATATGAAAAAGAAATCGGAAATAGGTGCTACAATTTTCGACAGGCAATTAAAATTTTTGAGGTAAACTACTGTAAACTGCACTAACAAATTTATATGAAAAGGAATATTTATATCATTAAAATAACAAAAATATATGCCTTGACAATGCTCTCTATCTATTGCCCTATTATACTGGACTGCTAGAAGGATTTCTTCGCTTATTTTTCAACAATTATGTTTGACCTTATTCGTACTATAGAATCTTATTGCTCGACCTTTATAATTTCTAGAAGCAAAATCGAGCACAAGAAGGTTCTCTGCTTTTAAGAAGTGTCACTTGTAGAAAAAGAACCTCTGGGGGTAGCCAGAGAAATGGACTACTATGTACATCTTGAACAGGGCCCAATGGCTAATGAGATTGGTGTTTCTTTGCTC
This sequence comes from Juglans cinerea, assembly GCA_961763995.1. NCBI lineage: Eukaryota > Viridiplantae > Streptophyta > Magnoliopsida > Fagales > Juglandaceae > Juglans > Juglans cinerea. The sequence continues at coordinate 25,550,709 of CAUIVZ010000005.1, forward strand.
TGCCTTGGGAGACTGATGAATCCTCCCTCTTGGAACCCTCCGGCTTTCGAGCCCATGCGGGTGCTTGGTCTGGTCCATATCGATAATCATAGAAGAGCTCCTCACTAGCTTCAATATGCTCCTTGGCAAAAATGCCGACGCGATGATCTCCTGCAACCAGCATTACCTATACAAACCAGTGTATCAGCTCAACGAACAACTAATTCGAGAGGGAGTTACAGAAAGTCACATACCTTCGCATAGCAATTAGGGTTTGATGAGTGGTTTGCAAATTTCAGCTTGTCTCCTTTGCGGTAAGCATCAAGAACAAACTGTAAATAAATAACTAGCTGCTTTCAGATTTCAGACAACGTAAACTACAAGGTTGAAGCTACAGTGCATTATATTTGGCCATGCATGGCATGCTTATATAAGAAGACACCAAGCAGGGCAAACAGAGATGAAGGAATTGGAGAATGAAACACAAAATGAAGCACTTCACTTTTCATTCGAAACTAAATGTTTGTTGAATGCGAGGCATCCTCAGGCCAGAACTCCAATTACATGATCCAATACATGTGTTCTGGTGTAAATATCTTGTTAGGCGGCACTACAAGCTTTAAAGGAGTAAACACTTCCACACATTACCCTAACAAAACATTTTTTTTCCAATTTCATCAACTTCCTCTTCTCAAAACAGATACTTTTCCCTAAAGGCACTAAACACATTCACAATCTCAAAAGTAAGCTGATACAAAGAGTACTGATAGAATATTTCAAAAAACTAAATATTCATTTTATTTCCCTCGAGAATTCTTTCTCTATCACCATATTTTCCCTTCGTAGATCCCTACCTCCTATATTAATTGGAAAAAAAGCATAATGAATGTACATGTTGATCTAAAAGTCTGCACCAAAACTTTTCAGCACGGTATGTTGAAAATAATATTCTGCGAGAACAAAAAGCGTCAGACCTGTTGGTCAAGTGCCCATTTGGTTTTGCATCAGGGAGCTTAAAAAGTGCTTTTAGCACCTTAAAGCACTTTCATAACAAAAAGTTAAAAATGGCGTGTAACCTTTAACTTGCGATGAGGCAGCCTGACAACTCAAATTTTTAAAGACTAGTGGAGAAACTAAACAATGAAGGTCACTTGCCTGATCATTCAAGTCAAAAAGGAAAGATGAATTTGCCCGATCATAGATTTTCCCCCGCTTATCTGCTTCTCTATGGGATATCAATTCGCCAGTATACTCTCCAAGATAGTCATTTTTGTTCACAGGGTTCTGTAATCACACCAACCAACTCAGCAGAAGACTTGGCTAGATATTTTAGGGGAAAACAAAGAAACAATTTGTCTTGTACCTTCAAAAAGGCTCCCCATCCAGCAACATCAGACTTTGCCAAGAGAATCTAGTGTTCAGAAAGGAGAAAAAAAGGAGGTTATGATACAGTTTTGATCCTTGTGATGGGAACATTATCAATTTGGTTCTACTCATAAAAAAAACATTATCAATTTGGTTCTAAACACAAGGAATTGCTCACTCTCTGTTGTTGCCTTAGAAGCAGCCTCATGTTTCCACATTGGGCATCTCCTCGCCTGGGTGGCTCACCTAATGAACCGTCTCCACAACTGCATTAAGCAAATGACTTCAAACGCAACACTATAGATAAATGGAATCACAAAGAATGAACAACAAAATAAAATTTCATTTTAGACTTACTGAATTCACGATAATTCTTTAAATGTGGTGAGAAAATATCAAAACATCTTTAAGAGACATAAAAAATTTCATGACGTTTAATGGAGAACTGTCTTTATAGACAAATGAAAGACTAATGAATAAGATTATAAGATGGGATTTACCAACACCAGCGCGGTTAGTATCCAACTCAAATATATGAAACTCCTTACCTAACCCAGCAATTTCGGCAAACATCTGGGTCACATTCACGTCCGGCAGCAAAGCATGGGCATTGCCTACTTCTGCATTGACTTTTTGCACAATGGCATCCCCTGAATCGGTTTTTGCAGCTCTTCGAGCACCTGAAACATGTTTAAAAGTTCTATTTCATATTATGCATCGGTTTCATAAATGGAAAATGCTAGATGACCCCATGATTTTGCCCCCTCAATCTTACCGCTCATGCATTTTATTTTTCTTAATGATTAAGGAAGTGATTATTAATGAAGTTGTGTGTGTTTTTATTTTTATTTCTTCTTAATGATTAAGGATACTAAAAAAATGTTACAAAAGAAAATAATAAAAAAAACCAAGAAATTTTGAACCAGCGGTAAAAGCCAGGCAGCCTGCTAGCAGGATCCTTCATAAATATCCAACCAGCTAAACTTTTAGTCAGCAGAAAAAAGTGTGATATCCCATACTAATTGATAAGGGTAGGTGGGGAATGAAATCCCACATTGCTTGGGAATGAGAAATTCTTGCTCTTTTTAATGGTTCCAATGAGAATCCAATTGTATCATTGACTAGTCATTTTGGAGTATAGGCCCAGATGTGGCTTGAGGCTTCTTTGAGATGTTACAAATGGTATTAGAGTCTATCCCAACAAAAAAATGTGGGACATGAGCCGTGCCACCTATGACGGACTAGCCTAACGAGGATATCGGAAATTTAAGGGGGGAAGATTGTGATACCCTATATTTATTGATAAGGGTAGGTGGTGTATGAGATCTCACATTGCTTGAGAAGAAGAAGTTCTTGCTATTTATAATGGTTCCAATGAGACTCTAATTGTATCATTGACTAGTCCTTTTGAAGTATAAGCCTATATGTAGCTTGGGCCTCTTTTGGGACGTTATAAAAAAAAACCCAAGCAATTGATTCACCTAAGGTTTAATTGGAAATTTAATGTGACTAGATATTTTTAATAAGCACGGGAACTCAAAAAGATTTCTTTAGCATCTCCATTCGAGTTTTTTAAGCACAAGAACGTATTCTGAATATTTTTTTTCAAGTTCTATTCCTCTCAAATTTGTGTTTGGATTTCAATGTCTAACTTTTTTGTTTTGCTTCTGCTAGGCCATTACCACTCCAACGCATACAAGTAATTTGTTCGGTCCAAGGGCTGCACTAACAATTATTTAGAACCATCTAGTGATTTCACTTGGAAGTATATGGATTTACACGCACATTGTGCACATTGGGTGGCTCCAAATAACTTGCTGGGCCGGTCATACTTCACAATTCATTTGAAAGAATCTCTAGTGACTTTACCAAAAAGCTATGTATTGTCTGGTAAGTTCGCTAGCGGAATAGCTGGCACCTTCTATGCATCAAATATCTTATATTTAACCAGGAATATTTATTGACCATGATAAAACAAAAACATCTTCACCACTTGAACAGCTAATATTAAAAACAAATTGAACATACCCACAGTACTTCTCGCAGCAAGTTCCATCCTGTAGACAAGGGCATTGCTTTCCACACATCGACTGGCATCCACAAGGGCTATATTGCTTGCAAGACTGGTTTTTCCCATCAGCGATTCTTTTCCAAATTGATGGGTGGCCGGCAGATTTCCAAGAATATTTAAACTTCCGTGTTTTGCCCCTTCTACGTAGCAGCCGTGACCTTGCTGGCATATCTTGGTCCTAACACGAGAATACAAAAAGTAAATCAAGGCCCTATGTTTCATAGCCAACTTAAGGCTACAATTGCCACAGCCCATTAAAAAATAAAGGCTAATTAACAATACTGGTTAACAAGCAAGTGGGGAATAAGATTTTTTTTTTATAAGTAAAAATATTATATATATCAAAAGGAATAACCAAGTACACTGAATGTATGCAAGTGGGGAATAAAATTCCAAAGTCAAAAGATGACTTGCGGCTATCAAGCCAGTTCGATTATCTTGACCCATACCACTGAAGCTCAAATGTAGTCACTACAGCAATCTTGATTTTTAAGTCAGTTGAAGCGCATGGAGCTCCTTTAAGATTTACCAAAAAAATTTGTACAACCTTCCAACGAAGGAAGAATACTACATAGGGAAACATGATTAATTTGACCAAATTGTTAATTCCCAAGGTTGAACCTTGATAGATGCACGATTGGAGTTGTGGATAGTCAAGCCCCATTGTGCTTGAAAATTTCATAAGAAATCATCAACAAAACAAGCTTTATGTGAAGGGAGAAGAATATCCCCATTGCTCAGCTAGTACGACAGGTAATTCCACAATCTTGTTTTAAATCTCACTGGAGCTACAACAACTCCACCTAATAACTAGATAAAAATCAAAAGAAAAATGACAATCAAGGAAAAAAATACTTGGAACGCTTACAGTATATTCTATATCAGCTTTCCCCTTGTCTTCAGTTAACGAGCTTGGTACAACAATGGCTCTGTTTGGCATTGAAGCTCCCTCGTCATGCATGTAAGTGGATACCTCTATGCAAGTCTTCAAACCAGAAAGTAAGTTCCTGGCTATGAGGCAGCTGCAAATCATGAGTCCTACATTAAGTGCAAACCAATAAACAAAGATACCTGTATCCCACCTTGAAAACAAGAAAAAAGATCCATAATTGCAAGAAAATATAAATTAAATTGATTGAGTTGGGCATCTACCAGAAGAAAACAGAACCTAATACGCACGTACCCCAACAACCCCAACAAAAACAAGAAAAAAAGTTATCTGATGAATTAGACTAGAATCTCTGGCTCTGGCAGGTTTAATAATTTTTTTAAAATTCAAGCTACTTGTTGCCATTTGTAAGGCCATTTCCTCTCTCTCTCTCTCTCTCTCTCTCTCAAATTTGTGTTCCATAGAGAAAAATAACAATTGACCAAGGGAAACTTTGGTCACCATGATGCTGTTAGAAAAACACTGGTGTCCATTTATCTAGAAAATTATGGACACATATTTGAGCAAGTAAAATACATAAATAAACAAGTTATTCAAAGCAGAAGTAACAATGGAAGTCTAAGCTCATATTCATACAAAGAAACTGAAAATAATTACACATATAAGCACCCATCCAAAACTAAATTGGATGCTAACTCCAAGTTCTTCCCTTTGACACTGGATTTTTCTTAGTGACTCAGACAGTGGTCACTTATACAAATATATTTTTTATTGGTACACAAACGTTTGTAAAAAGTATGCAAAGCAGAAGGCTCCATACCTGTTTCTTCCAAACATCTCTATACCCTTTAAATACAGTTCTATCTCAATCGGTTTCCACTCAGAGCTACTTAACCCTTCGGTGCTTCGCCCTATAGAATTGGATGAGTGGTTCAGCTCAGGCACTTCTCTAGTGTCTTTTATTTCATCTCTGACATTGTCCTCAAATCTATCACAAGAAGCACCAACACAACTAACAAACTCGTTTAAAGTACGTTCAGCAGGTTCTGTTGGAGAGTATTTGGGGGTTGAAGTGTGATCCAGAGTAGGTTTCGCTTCACTACTTACAATTCCTATATCCAAAGCTGATAGTTTCTTCTGTTTCTTACCGGAATCCTGGAAATCATCAGAAACCAAGATTGAGTCAGGTCTTGTCACGTCTGTGAGCTCCATGACCTTGCGCTTCCCCATCCTTTGGTCGTCTACCATCGTGAGAGAAGTAACTGAAATCACAGCAGCGACTTCTGAACTACAAATAGCTTCAGAAGTAACAGGTGTAATTTTACCAGAAATACATCCTTCATCTTGTATAATGTTTTCACTATTATGTGTACCAACCCTTTCTTCTAAAGTTGTACCTTCCATCCTCTGAAAATCATCAATAATTGAAGCTTCTGGCAAGTCTTTGGCAACTCTTAACTGCAAGAATTTGATAGACTTCACATATTTCATGTGCAAGAGTGGCAGAAACCCTCAAGTAAACATGAATGGCAAATGGTGACTACGAAAAAAAGGCCACGAAATTTAAAAAGAAAGTGAAATGAAGCAGATTGTGTGGCCTGTGATTTGTTGAGTTGAGTTGTGTAATCATTCATCACAGGTTCAGAAAACGCAGACAGTTTCATGGTTTTTTTTCTTGGTAGATAATTTGATTGTAAACTTACCTCTAACTGAGCAGAACCATTTTGAGAGGGATGGAGCTTTATTGGAAAGAGAAAAAAGTGTCATTAATACAAACACAATTGGATTAAAATGTATATTACACAGAAAATTATGTGTCTCTCATAAACAAAACTCTCCTTTCTGATTACTATTAGCAAACTATCCCTCCAGTCAGATGCTAAGCATTCACAAGAAGGAACCAATTGTAAATAGGTGGCTGCCACATCAACACAGACACCACACACAAAAAAACACACATGAACACGGGGATGATCCAGGTCTCACAAAAGGAATGGCAGCTGGTTAGGAAAAAACAAGAGAACATAAAATCATGTCATGGATTTTTCTGGTCCAAGTGGTTGCGGCTGGGTGTTCGGGTAGAGTTTTAGTTCTATGGGAAACAAGGGGTTGGGGTTGGGTTTGGTGTTTTCTGGGCTTTTTGGGTCATTAGGGGATTTTTGGGTCATTTTGGGCAAGGTGTTTTCTTCTATAAATTCAGTGTACTTGGTTCCTCCTTTTGATATATATAATATTAAAAAAAAAAAATCTGGTCCAAGTGTATCTTGTTTTTACTAAGAAATAAAACCCAAAGCCCCTTATCGGATTTGAACTGATGACTTTCAAGAGGGGGAAAAATCCTTACCTGAAGATAACACTGAGCACTGCAAGGAGTCCTGTCTTCTTCGTGTTCAGAGCAGTATGACTGCTTTTCAGTCTGTCAAGAAAAACCTCTGGTCAAATAAATGGATGAAACAAACATCAAACTAAGTCAAAACTCTAAGTGCTGCTTCTTACAGGATAAATTAAAGCTTGAGAACAGCCATGTAGTCGGCAGTCAAATAGCTGTTGGATAGATGCAAATAGATAAGCATTTATATGGAAGCTTTTAATGAATTATATTGGGCACAGCCAGTGATTCTCTTCACCAAATAATACAGATGAGAAATGTTCTAAGAACACATACCATACAACGACGACAGAAAAGGTTATCGAAAGAATCTAAAGCAGCACTAAGGCTCTTGTCCAAATATAAACCCCTGTCAGGTCCAGATTTCCAGGAGTCTTTGGAGTTCAGGTCATATTTCTCACAATACTTCTCCTTAAGTGTGTCATAGCGCTCCTGCAATTTAAAAAACAAAAGCATTCGGCAATTAAAAAAGTGCTTAGAAGAAATTCAAGCCAATCATGTTTCAAATAAAGAATCAAGAAACTTCTACCATCCTCCTGAACATAATAATCAATATCATCTGTTAATTAAGATTACCTGCATTTCCAAAGTGGTGCCTCCAATAAACTGGCTCAAAATGTTCACAACTTCCTCACCTAGCCCATGCTCCTGAAAAGCCAACCTGAAAATTTCAAAAGAGAGAAGATTTAAAAAAACATTCTTATAGTATGGAAGAACTCAATCCTCCTTAAGATTGTTGATAAATACACAAGCATAAAAAGTATATAAGACCAAAGGTTAAACATATTTCATGGCCATTTATGCTTGTCTGGACAACTTCTGAAGTAGGTCAAGCACCATCTAAGTTCCATGAAGTAGAAGTCAGCATAACTAGGAGTATCAATATCACTGTATGTAAGGATATTGACATCACGGCATTTAGCCTACCATTTTTTTTATTTTTTATTTTTTTATCTCAGTTCTCCCTTTGATATATGTTTATGCCTAAAACATTCTCTCTGCAGAAGGATTGTCGTTATCTGAACAAGGTAATGCAAAGGTCTTTCTCTGACAAGAGTTGTACCACCAAACACAGAATCGATTCCTGTTTAAAAACACCATATCTACTTTGCAAGTATAGCATCTCATTTAAACTTACCACAGAATACGATCTTCACCCTCAGAAAATTCATGCTTCTCTTCCTCAGGTTCTGTAGTATCATCCTCACTGTCACTACAGACCAGTGCTTCGCCACCATGTTGCTCATAGTAGATACGCCTTCTCCCAACCACAGACTGGTCTTCAGCCATTCTCTGGTTTCTGTGCTGTGTAACAAGTTTAAGATAGGAGGGAAAGAAATAAAATCTTCCTTTGAAACAATGGAACAAGAAGACGTATTTATTTTGCATTCCCTATCATTCCATGTTTCTCGCTTATAAAGAAAAAAAAAAGCATTAAAGAAGGGCACTGGACAAGTTCACATCAATGAAATTTCCAATTTGGTAAACCGAAATGGAGAGGACAGAGGAGTAACTCCATACCTGTCCAAAAATATCCAAGTTGTATATGGTGGTAACTTTTCAACATGTGGAAGTTTGGTACTTGTTGACAATACCACTTCGTGACTGTTAATATGGTCCTTTTCTCCAAAACCTTGTGCAAGTCCATTAAATTTGCAGAAAGGACGTTCAGTTCTTGAAGAAAGCATTTTTCCAACCCCATTCTCCGTGAGTGAATCCTCTTTTCTTGATGTCACCAATATAGCCTGAGAAACATGACTTTCTAGCTTCCTTCCATTCTTCACAATTTTTTCCTGTGCAAGATATATGTAGGAGTTAGATGCAATAGGATAGCAACATGTGCCAAAGCAGGCTTCTCACTCTTGGTGGATAAGGTGTTGCACAGAACCAAATCCAAAGACATACTTGTAATGATTATAGTCAAAACGAGCAAGAGCTAATTCCATACAAAAACTCCCGGTCAGGGTTCCAATTCAACCAAGCTGTTTGATTGCTTTATAGTGACAATGGATAAAGGAAAATGATTCCCTTACAACTCTCCTACATCTATTTTACAACTCTACACAAAATTGAGGGTAGTTTTGTACAATTGAGAATTTTTTTTTAATGAAGTGGTTTAATTGCATTGGTTGATTATAAAATGATAAGTAAAATAGTTGTAAAAAATTTGTAGGTGTATCACTGCTCATGGAAAAATGCCAATCCTATACATGAAATATTTGGCACAGAAGATGGTGCTTTGCAGTATTCCAGAATCATATGGAGAATTTAAATTACCACAAAGCAAAGAAATGCACGTATAAAAAAAAAAAACAAAGCAAAGAAATGTATGATTCACTCAACTTAATAAATAATATAAAAATTAAATAATAGGGCTCTCTGTGTGTGTGTGCGCGTGTAAAACTACAAATAAAAGGGCATCAATGGGTTGCAATTATTGAAGAAATTGAACTCGTGCAACTTTTAGTAGAAACTAGAAAGTGGACTACTCCATACTCCACAAAACCTACAAAGATAATCATGCAAGTAAAAAAGTGAGCATTCTAATACTGAGAATTGCATCGGCCTCAAATATAATAAAATATGAGACCTTGTTTTTAATATGTCATGAAATATGAGACTTACTTTGATTGAAACAATTCTCTCTGCTTGAATTTGCTTCTTTAGCTGATTTATCTTATATGGTAAGGCTCCAAGAGAATCACTTGACTGTTCTCCGCTTGATTTCTGTCAATGTATACAACGCATAAACTTTAGAAGATAAATTTTTCAAACAAAAATTGCATGCACAATTATCGACGCCTTTATTAAGTCCTACGTAATTTCACTTTGAACTGGATGTTTGATGTTAAGTCCTAAGTAACTCATTAGTTTCACCTAATGCCCCCGTTTGCTGCAGAAAAATTAATTTCTCGACAAACAATTGGAGGTTGAACAGCTAGAGTATTGCGATAAAAGAGCTACTCCTAAAGAAAAAAATTTCGAAATTTAAATTCACGAAAATGGGGTACTGGATATCAAATCTACGATCTAAAAATTCAAATCATAAGAGAATTAAGAGTTCCAGGAAAATCATGGGTATATACAAAAACAAAACCCGCTGAAGGAAGTAGCGGATTCAATAATCGGGGGAGAGAGAGACTGACTCTGATTTTGATGGCAGAGTCGCTTGCTTTGGACACCATGGCTGCTCTGCTATGCAACTCCGAGGCCCGAGGGAGAGACGAAAGAAGTAATGTTGGCCCTCCGAAACGGGGGGAAGGTTCGGTGACGTGGCGTACACGATGCGAATGAGAGCACCTGAAGGTCTCTGACCGAAACCACCACTTTCTTTTTCTCTCTTCTTCTCCTCTTGAAGTGTTGTTAAATCTTTCTGTTTTATATCTAATCACCTTTTTCAACCATTTAGTTCTGTTTTATATCTAAGCACCTTTTTCAACCATTTATTTCTGTTTTATATCTAATCACCTTTTTCAAGGTTCCAAATGCGTAATCTAATGATACAAAGTTGTAATCTTTCGTTGGATTAAAGTTGTCACTTAAAAAGAGTTTTTATTTTTATTTTTTTTAAGTGTCTCATGAAACGAGTCTTTTTATTTATTTATTTATTTATGTAATGCTCATGAAATGAATCTTGTAACTTTAATATTGAATATTGAATAATAGTGAAAAATAGGTGACAAGTAATAATAAAATAATAAATAGTAGTGAATTATTCTCAGAATTGAGAATACTCTACAACCCAAACTAGCTATAAGGTTACGTTTAAGTAGTGAGGTGATTTCAGATATTCTGTGAATAGTAGTATAAAATAATAATAAAATAATGAATAGTAGTGAAGTATTCTCAATTCTGAGAATACTCTACTACCCAAACTAGGTTGTGTTTGGGTAGTGAGCTGATCTCATATATTCTGTGAATGATATTGAAAAAGTAATGATAGAATATTAAATAGTAATGAATAATAATAAAAAGTATATAAAAAATAATAATAAAATAATAAATAGTAATAACACCTAAATGCAACCTAAGACACCACTAATTGTCAAGAAACCTTACAATAAATTGCTCTATTGATACTCTTTGTAATTAGGGGTGTAACCGGTCTGGTCCGGTTTTGGACAAAATTTAGGACCGAACCGGTATGTACCGGTTTTGTATTTTTTAAAACCAATTACGTCCCGATTACCCTCCTAAACCGGTACTTCCGGTTTTACCGGTTTCCGATCCGGTCCGGTCCGGTTTCCCGATTTTTTTTAAATGTAAAAAACATATAATAAAGTGTTAATTCTTATTATAAAATGTTATTAATAATTTAATATATATATATATATATTATGCTTAAAGCATATGTTCAATTAAATTTTTATATTTAAGATTAATATTTTATGTTATTATTTATAAATTATAATATGAAATTTTTTCATATATGATATATAATTATATATATTATATATATAAATTTAACATATAATTATAGATTATATATATAAATATTTTGTATAATATATAAAATTCATTTTTATATATTTTTTTTCAACCGGTCCGGTCCCGGAAACTACGGAACCGGAACCGGATCGGAACCGGCCAGTTTTCATAAAATAGAAACCGGTTCCAGACCGGACCGATGCAAAACCGGACCAACCGGTCCGGTTCGGTCCAGTCTGGACCGGTTTTCCGGTTTAAATTTACACCCCTATTTGTAATATATATATTTTTTAAGTAGATCATAATTTATATTTGTCTTTTTTCACTAATGAAAATGTAATATCTTAAATTTAGTATTAGGGAGTTTGCGAACGAAAGAAATTCATACTAATTATAAGTATTTCACAAGATTTAAATTTCAACATTGATGAGATCTCTTGGACTATAAAATAAATATGATTTGAGTTTTTATTGGATCATTAGTTGGTTATAAATGGCATCATATTTTAATCAAGTCCATTTATGTTCCTAACTTTGTTTGAGAGGATGTAATAGAAGAGAGAAAAACTAATTAATCACTAAACTAGTTGACATTTTAGTCGAGTCCTTTTGTGCACTTAGTAGTTTGTGGATTGAGACTTTTTAGTAATTTACGAGTGTGATGTGTTAGCAAACGTATGAAAGCTCCATTCACTTCACGGGAAAAAGCAACAATTGTACACGTGAGACCCCATGATTTGAGCATACTTATGATTTATCTGATTTAGTAATAATAGATACAGTTTAGGTAGGGTTGTACAAGAAATCGAGAAACTAACCTAGACTGATTCAGACCGGCCGCCGGAGCTCAGAACAGGCCGAAACTGGTTGGCGTGCAGCAGAAAATAGTGTAAACCGATATCAGCCGGTTCGGTGTCAGTTCGAACCTGGTTCAAACTGCTGAACCGGCCGATTAAAGAAATGTTATTTTTTTTTATATATTTTGTACTCAAAACGATTAAACCAAATGACGTTGTTTTATTCATAACATATTAAAAAAAAAATTAAGTAGAACGACTAGGTCATCTTCTTCCTCAAGCGTCTTCTTCTCAGTGCCGCGATCTCATTTCTCATCTCTCTCTCTCTCTTCTCTGCAACACACACTTTCTCTCTACTCTCTTAGACGAATCTCGCCGATGAACCGACCGTGAACCGCTAGAGAACTCCTGGTGTCGAGACGGCCGGTGTTTCTCCTCCCCATCGACCGGTTTCGGCCGGTTTCCTTTCCCAAAAATGAAGTATCGGTCGGCGTTGGTTTTCACCCATAGTTTTAGGGTCTGTAAGTTCCGCGCGCTCAATTTGAAAAAAAAAAGTGGAGTCTACTATTAAAAAAATATTTTTTAAAAGAAATGTACGAGACTTACGCACTCTAAAAATACCATTTCTCAATCTGATTTGCCAGCGCTTAAAGCTGGAAGTGTGCGAATCTACTTGCAGATTACAAGTCTTTCGTTACCCTGTTCATTAGCCTTTGTTCCCGTTTCTTGCACTGGCATGAAATATAACTCTTAAGAAGGAATCTTCCTAGCTAAACACTTAAACCACATTCGATGCCCATAAAAGATTGAACCATAATCCCAAGGTAAATGAAATAAACTAGTCAAGAAGAGGCAACTCTTAATATTTGGAATCATGTTTAATAAAAGAATAGTAGACTTGAAGTAATACTATATGCAGTCGTGGAGTCCGCAAGTATCGTGCAATCGCTTTGAAAAAGAGTGAGATCTACAATTAAAAAATTATTATTTTTTTATGTGAGTTTCGTATTTATTCATTTTTTTCAAAGTAATTGCATGGCGCTTGCGCACTCACGACTGCAACTATTATTTATCTATATTTAGGGCACTATATCAATATGTTATGGCGGAAATGGTAAACCCTCATTCAAGCCGGATAGGATTTATACCGCGAATAAGATGTCCGAGACATATAGTGATGAAAACCTTTGAAGTTGTTGAGAATGAAACCTGGCAACTCCACACAAATACTGCGCCTCTCTTTTAATTAAACTTCCAAACCGAAAGGGAATGAAGTGGTGTTCCCTTCCACCCAACAAGTAGACTTTTCCCATTCTTATCCAATGTGCAATAATTTGTACAAGAGAACCGTTCGACAACCAAACTGGCTTGGCGTAGGGATGACTCACTTAACCCAATTTCCACCATTTTAAACCTTAAGAAGAACGCCCTCCAGACATCCATGGTGACATTCCGATTAGTCCTTCCTTGACCCTCTTCTGCTACAAGGTTTCTGATGTGTTCACCCAAAAGTGCTTCCGTTCTCATCCTCTCCTCATCATACTGTTTCATGCAAGTCTCCAGGCTATCAAAGTATGCACAATAAAAGAACAAAGCTTCAATGAAGCGATTCACAAATGAGGGTGAATTATGGTTTGCTTCTACTTCAAAGACAACCATTATAGATGGATAGAGATTTCTGATAACACTCATGAAGTTTTCAATGCAATTAGGCCTTGAAATCATTGTTCTCAGTACTAATGGAGCAAAAATGATCACTTCTTCTTCATCTTCAATTTCGAATAGTTCTTCCTTGATATCTTTCATGTCTGATAACAAAACAGACTTAAATGTGAAGGGCAAGTTTAAGGACTCGGCAACAATGGCTAACCTCTTACCGGTCTTCTCTATACTCTCGTTGCAGATTGATCCAAGTCCAATGGCAGTTATCTTAAGAAGCTCAATGGGGAAATCTCGTCTCTCTGCAAGAGCCTGCATCAAGAGCGACCAATGCACTCCAGACCTGATTTCGATATCTATCAAATGGACCTTACGCTTCAATTCAACGTTTTCAACTATGGCTTGGATTCCTGTGAATAGCGCAATCTGAGGGAAAGGAAGTTGTTGGTAAAGTTTAAGCAATGTACTATTGCTACCCAAGTGTGCAATGTTTTGCTCGAATCCCGTTACCCTGACCCTTCCTGATTCATTTTGAATCCTCTCTCGGAGCGCTTCAGCAAAATGAAAAACAACTCTCTGCACCGGACTACCCCTTGAAGAAGAAATCCAATCACAACGTAAAAGCAATCTACTTGCACGATCATATTGTTGGTAGCCAACCTTCTCAGCCACAGAGAGAAGATAGTGGGCAAGTTCCACATCTTTTTTTTCATCATCAGACAGACCCGAGAGAGCAAAACCAAAAGGATGCATAGGCATGTGGTAATTATAATTATACATCTGAGTAGATAATTGTACATACCTTGCTCCAGCCACCCTTATGAGTTCCTCGGTTGATAATTTGCGGCTAAGAGCACAAGTTTCAGCGCTTATCTCGCTTAACTTTTCTCCCTGCAATCTCTGGAACCCACTTCCATCATCTTGTAGGAGCTCTAGAAAAGCTAACGAAGATGGATGTGGGAATTGATTGTCGTTTTCAAGAATTTCCGAAACTCTGGTGGGGAGATGTACAAGCCCTGTACTTTCTCGGATTGTTTTTGTGGGTGGGAAAACATGGTTGAAGTGAAATTCATCAAATGTTTGATATCCTGACTTGGGTTGTTGGTGCTGTAGTTGATCTTTCAAGAAATGAATTCCTCTATTACCTCTGTCCCCATGATGAAAACCATATCGAGTAGAAATAGGACTACCCTCTCCCGATTCAAAATTAAACAAGTGGTCTTGTTTCGCTTTCTCAAAGCCTTCAAGAGAACCAAAACTGCCTTGGATTCCATCAAAATCAAATGGAGTTGAAGAGAAGAAGAAGGTGTTATCCATAACAGAGCAGGAAAGCCAGAAAATAACCAGAAAATCTTCCTTCAAGTGAGTCAAGATGGTTATATCTAGAAAAAGACCGACTACAAGACCTCCAATATCTGCACTCAAGCTCAATTACATTGATCACAGAAATGGTGACGTAGAAAACAAAACATAAAAACACAATGCCAACCATGATGTTGAGATCTCGATGTATCCATCGCAGCCAACGGCCACGAAATGCCAAGGACTGGATTTTGATGAAGAAATAAGGTGGGTGAGAAATCAAAGTCTGAGTGACGACGACACAATGCTTATTGTATGCATAGTTGTTGTGCCTTCATCGCCTGAAACAAGGGAAAACATCCATACAGATGACTATTGCTACAAACTAAATTAGTGCTATTATTTTTGTATGAAAAACGACAAAGTCCAGCCTGCGTGATCCGATATTGACGTTAACCAGAAAGGCTAATATTTATCTGGATGAGTACTGTAGAGTACGATGACATGTCTCGACTCTCGATCATGTCTACAGTTTTATTTTGTGTCTATATTATATTTATTTTTTCTTGGCCTACACATATGTACCAGTATCTATCTTATTCATTATGCATGCATGCATGCATGCATGCATGTATGTATGTATGTATGTATGTATCATGCATGTATGTCATGTCCACGGTTTACAATTTAATTATTACAGAAGTTCTTGGCCTTAGGAATTAGGATGCCATAGTACTTGGTTGTTTCTGGTTTTGGGTTGTCAGTACTGACTTCTAGGCAAGTCAAACCGCAGAAAATAGTTTCAGAATTATTTTTAAGGTTTCAGTAAAATTGTTGCGGCAAAGAGAGTGGAGGGGATAAATATCCCTGCCTCAAAGTGGTTTTCTAAGTCCAACTTGTGGGTCTCTTCAGGAAGAAAGAAAGACAGAACCGAAGAAGAGACCAAAGGTCAAGGAAGAACAGAGTGTGATATAGTGTCAAAATGAGATACGTGACATAGAGGAACAAAGAGGCAGATCGAAGATAAAAGACAACTGTTGGGGAACTTTTCGGGAGGCCTTCCAGATGGCTACTTCGACTTCCCTTTCAGCCTCTTCAATCTTGCAACCAAAGCATCAATGATAGGGCCACTTTCAGAAAATAGATCTATGATTTCCATTATATAATGACAATGAGTGACTATTACAGAGATTGTAAACAAACTATATAATAATTTATAATGGTTTCTCCTCCCTAAATGCTCCATAGACATATGTATTATGTCGAATCACGTAAATTTATATGTCTCAAACTTTTTTATTTTTCTTGTATTTATTTATTATTCATTGTCATGGATGTACGTATGGATATCGTACAGCCGTGCTGGACCATCGACAGGGATTCCAAACCACACTGATTAAGACCCGAATCGCCATAACGGGTTAGGAATGCATTTTTCTCCCATTCCAGCTTATTGTGTTATTTTTAAGCGTTAACAGAGAGATTATTGTATTTGTTTCAATAATCACATAAGACATCATAATTTAAGTGATTCTTTTGTTTTTACTGGCCAAGACAATCAGGAAGATATTTGCTAATAAAAAATCGAGTATGAGAAAACAATGATAAAATTCACTCATGATAAAATATCACATGCTCAAATAATCAAATGACCCTCACTAGAAGATAAATAAGAAGAGAGAGGAATAAGAGACAAAGATGAGACAAATAGGAGACAAGGGAAAAAAAAGTGCTAGAGGGAAAAGAAGGAATGGACGGAAAAGAAGAGAAAAATGAGAAAGAAGGAAAAGAAAGTCAGGCACGCCAACGAAGAGTGAAATAAAGCTATCATCCCTTACCACTCCCAAAGCCAAGGATAAAAAATGGATTAGACCGGACGAGAAAGGGGCTTCTGGGACTTCAAGTTCTTGATCTTCTTCAGCTTTTTCAACCTCACGATAAGAGTTCCAATGAGAATATCTCATTTAGCAAATAGATCTTCGACTTCTATTGTACAGTAAGAAATGAGAGACTATGAAAGACCATAAACAATTATATTATAGTGAATTTTCCATCTCCAAACGCCCGTGAACTTAGGTATTATCCCGAACTATGTAAATTTGTGTGTAACACTCTTTATTTTCTTTGCATTTACTTCTTATTTATCGTCATGTATGTACGCACTAACGCTGTACAACCTCACTGGACCACTGTTGGGAGCTCCAAATGACACTGATCGAGGCCCAAGTCTTCATAGTGGGTCGGGAATGACTCTTTATTCCCTTCCAACCTATTGTGCAATTTTTCGATATTAACAACTCAAATCCAAAAAATGGCAATACCCACAAATTCTGCTTATATATAAAAGATGAGTTTCCTACCAAAGGAGAAGATATTCGATTTCAATAAAATTCTTGCAGCAAATAGAGATTATAAGATTGCTGAGAAGTTGTAAAAATAATTGAAGTGATTCAATGCTTTTGTTTTAATTTTTTAAAGAAAAACTTACATCTACTTGCTAAGTCAATCGAAAAGAAATTCACTAGCCAAAAAATCGATTATAAGAAAATAGTAACAAAATCATTCAAAATCAAGGTCACAAAACATTTAGGCTGCGTTTGGTTGCAAGACTTAGCTGAGCTCAGTCTAAATTTAAACTGAGTCTAACATCTAAACACCCAACTCTCAAATTACTAAATTCAACTCAACTCAAAACCTCTTTACACGCAGGACCCATAATTTTTTTTAACTTAACACATCTTTATACGTGAGACCCACAACTTTTTTCAACTTATCATAAAAAGTACTAAACTCATTTTAACATCTAAACACACTTTAAACTAAGTTTAGATGGATCTCACATAACTCCCTTCACTATTCAACTCACTACTATTCATAACGAACTGAGCTCAGCTCAACATCCAAACGCAGCCTGATCTCACTCATACAGACAAAATAGGACTTCACTCATACAGAAAATAGGGAATTTTTGCAAAACAAGAAAATATTTTATTAGGACTTTCAGTTTAAAAGAAGAAAAAAAGACTTTTATTTGGTTACAGTGCTCTCACAATGCTAGTATATATATATATATATATATATATATATATATATATATATATATATGACAAGAACGGGTAAGGACAAGTGAATACAAATTTAGGTCATGCTCTAAGTTGTACGGGTGCTACCCGTACCCTCGGGGTAGAGCCCTCTGTCCGTGTGCCAGGATGAAGGGGCAGAACCCTGGTCCGTCCATTGCCCACCCACAGCTATCACAATGGGGAAAAAAAAATTCAAAGAAAAGAGAAAATTCATAACAAAATCCATAGCAAAATATAAATCAACAACACAATATACAACAAATAAAAAAAAAACCTATACTAGTAAAAACGATTTCTCAAACCCATGGACACGGGCCCAGGGTGACTGCGACAATGAGAGAGGGTCTGAGAAAAAGAGAAGGAGGATGATGAGAAGAAGAAGAGGATGCGGGCAGCGCCGCTGTGGTGACTGCGAGAGGGAGAGGGTTTGAGAGGGTAGTGCTGCATAAAGAAAAGAGAGAGGGGAAGAGAGATTGCGGGGGGAGGGGGTTAGGTTTAACTTAACCCCCAAAATGACTTCGTTTCGTTGTTTCGCTTAAAAAAATAAATTCATTATCAAAATGACGTCGTTTTGTTAACAAAATTATTTTTTGTTTATATAATTATATCTTTTTTGTGGCCCAAGGTGCGGGATGCGATGGGGGGCAGGCCTGGGCCGAGACTGCCCCCTCTCTCACCCCCTACTAAGTTGGTCTGATTTTTTAACATCTAAATAAAACCTTTTTTATGTACTTGGTACTTTGTGGGTTGTCCCATAAGAATGAACTCCTACGTTTTACAAGCCCATTGGTTAACTTTTTTAGTAACACAATGTTATTAATTATTTTAAATTGAATCACATAATTGACGTGGTGTAATATAAGAGAATAATGAAAATTATGAAAATAAAAATAAATAAGTGAATAATATGCCAATAAAAATTAGATAAAAAATAAAAAACAAGATTTATCATTATAGAAAGTGAGAATGCTAATTCAATGTGAGGTTTAAGTTTTAAGTGAATAAACAAAAGCCAAAAAGTGGGATATTAGCCAAAGTTTGGCTAAAATTTTGTCTAAACCAATGCTAATATTCTCAGTGAAGTTAAAATTCAAATTCCTACCAGCCCATAAGTTGACTATGCTCCAAAGTCTATAACCAATTATGGGTGGGGGCCGAGTACTTGCACTAGCCCGCCCGACACACCTGTCTGGGCTTGGCCTTGGTAGGGCGGGCGAGCAGTCTGCTTACATTAGGCAAGCAAATGGGCAAGCACCGACCCCCCTAAAAAGAGTGGAGACGGGTGCTATGTGAGGCATTGCCCCCATTTTGGTATATATATATATATACACACATATACATTACATTATCATCCCATGACTTTCATCCCACTATGTAAGATGTGGCTCATTAATCACAATTAGCATTTTGTTTATAGTAAAACATTCCCCGTGCTGAACCCACTCCTCTCGCCTCCCTTTCTCTCGCCTCTTTGTCTCACTCTCTCCTACTTCTCAGTCTCTCGTCTTCGCTGCAGTCTTTGCGTTATTGTCATTGTATCTCGATCTCTCTCACCTTTCTATCTCACTCTCTCTCCCCGCATGTAGTGGCTGGACGGGCATGGGCCAATTCGTCTACCCACCTATAGTGGGGCAGGGTGGCGAGGCCGAAAACTTGGCCCCCGTCCAAGCTGGTGTGGGGCTGAGAGAGTCAATTTTGCACAACTCTGCAGTACGTAGGATTCTTGGGACCCATCCCCTATGCGAATTGAAAGACCTCTAAACTTAGGTCTTTTTGCTCTCGATTAGATGCCATAGTTTTTCTTTCCTTCTTTCTTTTGAATCTTTCAAATGTTATTTCGTGATAATGAGTACTTCATCCTAATAACGCTTAGAATGATTTCATTTTATTGTATGTGATATCTCTGGCTCGGTTTGGATACACAAATATTTCTAATCTTATCTCATAATTACAATTTTGTCAAATTCCTACACAAAATATAATAAACAATTCAACTCTTTTAAATTCTAAAATAATAATAAGATTAAAAATTATATTATAATAATATTTTATTCAATTTTTAACAAAACATTTCATCTGATCAAACGAGGCATCTGTCTCGTGGGAACTGTTGAGTAGTCCGCTGATTTGAATTTTGGAGGTTAGCATGAGAGACATTGTCAAAATCATGTCTACGAGCCAACCGAATAAATAAACTAACATCAGGTAACTATTAGAAAATCTATAACAGTTTTAGACATGGATAGAAGTGTTTAAAAAGAAGAAAACTCAAAAACCAGTTTCTACATTAGTTTCCAAGAACACAAACACCTAGCTAGAGACATGCTCACCCTCACGATCTCTCTCTTAACAGAACCCCCAAACTGAAAGGGAATGAATTGGGGTTCCCTTCCACCCAACAACTAGAGATTTCCCATTCCTATGTATTGTGCAACAACTCCTGCAATCGAACTTTTGGAGAACCAAACTAGCTTGCTTGAAAGATGACTCACTTATCCCAATTTCCACCATTCCAAACCTTCGGAAATACGCCCTCCAAACATCCAACGGAACACTTCGAATAGTCCTTTCTTCACCCTCCTCGGCCACAATGTTTCGGATTGCATCACCAAAAACTGTTTCCAATCTGATTCGATCCTCATCATACTGTTTCATGCAAGTATCGAGACTTTCATAATATGCGCTATAGTAGAATAATGCGTCGGTGAAGCGATTCACAAACGAGGGTGAATTATGGTTTCCTTCGGATTCAATGACAACCATCATAGTTGGATTGAGATTTCTCATCACTCTCATCAAGTTTTCCAAGGAATCAGGTGTTGGGATCATTGTCCTCAGTACATACGGAGCATAAATGATGATTGCTTCACCCTCTTCTGTTTCAAATATTTCTTCCTTGGCATCTTTCATGTCTGATAAAATAACTGACTTGAACGAAAATGGCAAGTTCAAGGACTTGGCAAAACTGGCTAACCTCGTACCTATCTCCTCAATGTCTGTTGATCCAACAGCAGTGATCTTGAGAAGCTCGATGGGGTAATCATGTCTATCTGCAAGAGCCTGCATCAAGACTGTCCAATGGACTCCATACCTGATTCCCATATCTATCAGATGGACCTTCCGTTCTGATGCAATGGTTTCGACCATGGTTTGGATTCCTGTGAATACCAGTACTTGAGTGAAAGGAAGCTGTTTGTAGTTTATCAGGAATGTGGGGGTGTTAGTCAATCCCTGAACGATTTCATCTTTTTCCTCGAACCCCTTCATTGTAACTCTTCCTGATTCTTTCTCAATCCTCTCTCGAAGCGCTTCGGCGAAATGATAAATGACTCTCTGGGCCGGATTACCTCTGGCAGAAGAAACCCATTCGCAACGTAGAAGCATTCTTTCTGCACGCTCATATTGTTGGTATCCCACCTTTTCAGCCGCAGCAAGAAGAAGGTGCGCAAGTTCTACATCTCTTTTATCATCGTCGGAGAGACCCGAAAGAGCAAAACCAAAAGGATGCATGGCCATGTAATTATAATCATCACACATCTGGGTAGAGAATTGTACGTACCTTGCTCCAGCCACCTTCATGATTTCTACGGTTGACAACTTGTCACTTGTACCACTAGTCTCAGTCTCTACTTTGATCAACTTTTCCCCCTTCAACTTCTTGAACCCACTTCCATAATTGTTTAGGAGCTTTAGCGAAGAAGCTAAAGGAGATGGATGTAGCATTTGCTTATTGTTTTCAGGAGTTTCTGAAACTCTGGCTGGGATATGCACAAGCCCTGCACTTTCCTGGATTGGCTGAGTTGTTGGGGAAAGAGCGTTGAAATGAAATTCATCAATGGGTTGTTGGTGCTGTATAAGTAGTTTATCTTTCAAAAAGTAATCTACTTTCTTAGCCATTTCCCCTTGATGAAAACCATACTCGTTAGGATTAGCTTCTCCCATTTCCATATAAATCAAATGGTCCCGTTTCTCTTTAAACGGGGCTTCCTCTTTCCTGAAGTCTTCGAGAGGACCATAATTTTCTTGGATTCCATCCAAATATGGTGTGAAAGAGAAGAAGGTATCAGCCATACTAGATCGGCTGGTAGCGAAACTAAGATTAGCAAGTTTGCATTCACGTGAGACGGTATCGTGGTGATTTGGATATATATATATGCAACTTAATCAAGAAACGTTCAAGGCGTTAAAGTACGCAAACTAGGATGTCGCCGTGTCGATGTACCCATCACAGCCAGCTAGCCGCCTTCAAATCATGCCAAGGATTATTTTGATTATAAATAAAGACATGCCGGGAAATTAATATTTATTGTCCGGCGGAACGATCCGAAGATATACTTTTATGATGTTTTCATCGCCTAAGACATGGGTAAGGATCCAAATAAAAGATTAAATTCTACAGATAAGGAGGACATTTTTATGATATAGACTCAACCTATTGTTTCAAAGAATCTCTTGAGGGAGAGACTGGACAAACATACGAAACAATTAAATTCCATTTTCGTCCTACAATTTTTATTGAGTAAAGCTAAATATAGGTCTGTAAATTTTGAACACTTATTTTAAAAATAGTGCGATTCATATTAAAAAAAAAAAGAAAGAAAGAAGAGATTTTCATACGAATTTCATATTTATCCATTTTTTAAAAATAATTGTGCGGACTTATACATATATTCTAATATGGTACGAATCATTTGAAATGAAGTTTATTTATTTCCTTAAATTTTGAATCGGTGCTACTCAGCGTGGGATCTGACTTTTGGTTTTGAATTTTGTTACTCATCATTCTCACACACTACACATCACATTTTTTTTTTAATTTTTTTAATTATTTTTTGTTTTACTATTTCTAAACTAATTGAGTTCTTCTACTCATCATTTATATATCACACATTTAGTACGAGAAAAAAATTAAAAATTACAAAATTATGTGTAGTGTATGATGTGAAGATGATGAGTAAATTTTTTCTTTAGTTTTATGCTAAAATGGTCTAATTAGTAATTATTATATTGTTAGCTCCATAAACAGTTGTCATTTCCGTTGAATGGAGAACGTCACTGAGTCTCGTTTGTTTTCACAACATATCTCATCTAATCATTACAAATTTTTAAAATTCTCACACAAAATAAAATAAACAATTCAATTTTTTCAAATCCAAAACAATAATAATATTAAAAAAATAATTTAATAATATTTTATTCAATTTTTAACTCTAAACTCATTTCATCTCATCTACGAGAACAACCCATTTGACTGAGGGACTGGGCCGAATACCGAGTAGGCCTGTTCATCCGAGTCGGGTTTTTTCCCGGCTCGGTCTGGAACCTAGCACTTGCATAGAAAAACTCGGGTAGACCCAGTCCAGGTATCGGGTTTTAAACCTGAAAACTCGGTACTCGGTTTTTTTTTTTTCCCTTTCTAGCAAGTAAATGGACATAAACTCAAAAGGAAAATGTATTATTATGTCCAATGAGTCATCCATTTTATGTTTTTTTTTTTTGCTCTCTTCTCCATGTGGCTTTTTATTGGTGATCAAGGAATATGTAGGTTTTGATTTTAAAAATTAAATAAATAGAGTTTGAATGCTGGATCAACAATTTTTTCATGAAAAAATATTCATAACATGTAGGCTTTGATTTAAAAAAAAAAACTGAGTGCAACCCGTAACCCGGGTTCTAGCCCAATTTTGAAACCCAAATTCCCGGACCAGGACCCAGATGAACAATATTACAGTACTCAAGGGCGGCTCAATACAAATTGAGGCCTAAGGTGAAATTTAAGTGAGTCATTTGTAATTATAATACAATAAAATATAAATTATTATATGGAATATTTTCAAACTTTTCAATAAAATGAGATTTTATTTAAAATCTTTAAATACAGTTTTTATGAATTTATATTTACAATAACAACTTAAAATGAGGCCTCAATACAAATTTTGAATCTCAATTTAACAAGATCTTAAAAAAACTATTTAAAATATAAATAATTCATTGTATTATTTATAAAAAAATTATTGTATTAAATATTAAATTTAGTATTATGGGCTTACACACATTGAAAATTATAAAAAAATTTTAAAATTTTATTTATTGAAATGGTTTTTAATTTAAAAAAAAAAATTGAAAAATACTTCATTTTTATTTTTAGGAGCCTTGCAAAAGTGGAGCCATTGGCCTAAATAGGGAGCCGGCCTGACAGTACTGAGGTCTTAACCTGTGCGGTATGATCTAACGTACACCATGGCTGAAGAGAAACATTATCGGAAGATCCCAACCATGAAGAGGATCTTACAGGAGGTGAAGGAGATTCGAGACAATACCTCCGAAGACTAGACTTCATGGCCCTCCCTCTCGAGGTACTTCTCTCTTTTCATTCTGCTTCTAGAGTTCCAATCCGTTAAGCAAGAAAAAACTTCATTCCCGATTTGTTTGCCTAGAAAGTTTTATATACTTGTTGTTAGGGGTGTAAAAAAAAAAATCATATGATTTTGTTTTCATATAAAAACCACAGCCTTGTGAGGAGTAGATCATTCAGACAATATCCTAATCCATTGATTCCCATTTCAAGTAGTCCATGTAGTGAAGTTGCAGAACTTGTTCACTTGAGCTGCAATTGGACTGGCTATTGCAATTGTGGTTCTTTTAATGAAGAAATTTTTTAAAGCGAGTGGAATGGATGGATTGTGGTATGTATAAGCTTGAACGTATATATTCTGATCAGTTGAAATCAATTTCTTTCTTTTCCCCCATTTATTACTGATATATACAATCCAACCAAACCATATTTCTCCTAATTAAAGCGACAAATAATTAACTCAAAAATGCCTATTTGCTTAGCAGAAAAAGGAACATGTAACATTGAGGTTTATATATTTGAGTAAATCAACCACGGTTTGCAGAAAAAGAATATAGGTCGTTACCACGTCCTCAGTTGACGCTAACGCTAAGATATGGGATACTTCCTTGCCTTGATGTACCTATTTAAATAATCTGACCAAAAAACAAAGAGACGTGCTTATATCTGCATGGAAGCTTTGCAACCAAGCTGTGCGGTGGGTAACTAGGAGAGCCTGCACATACTTTAAATGACAGGTCTGACTCGTCTGAGAGGCATGCCTCTTCTCCCTTAGAGATATTATGATTATGATTATGATATCAATTTAAAAGAGATCCCGAATCTGTAATATTGTCCACCATCCCGATTCACTTTAATCTAATGTAGGCATAATCATCTCGAGCTGTTAATGACGTGTTCTGGACACTGGGTATCGAGCTCGATTACCTGCAATACAAAGAAGATGAGGGCTTGGGGTTGATGGGTCACCTCCGATGCCTAAGTTAGTTTTCTATTCCTTGGAGAGGATTTCAGTATGCGAGCTAGAGAACATAAGTCCCAAATTCTAACATAGTGCTACACTTTTATACTACTTGTTGGGATGGAACTCCGTATCCTGTGTCAGAGACTCCCACCTCCGATATGGGATACCACTTTCTTGTCTTTAATGCGGCGTGGGCTCTCTGGGCCACCCCTTTGTGGCAGGTTGGTAGGTGCGGCCACTTTTTGTGCGTCCTGTCAGGGACATGAGGTCTTGCAGTGATCTCTATCCACGTCCCGTATCTTATCCATAAATGCAACGTGGCCCTATCACGATGTGCGTGTGCAGGCCAGTGTCAAGGTAGGCGATGTCCCATCTTTCCACATCGGCCAATTTCCCTCGTAGGCCCTGGGCCCTCTTTTTCCTTACGTAACTCATGGCTCGACCAAACTTTCGATCGTAGGGCCTCCAGGATAAGCCCAGCCCAGGAGGGGTGTAAATATCCATTCCAGTTACCCCACAAGTTCCTACCGCACGTGTGTGGTGGAAATTTCCTCTTGATGTTATTTCCCTCTTTGTTTTTTTAGACCCACGATATTCCGTCGATTATTAACACTCGACAAGTGGGTTACCAATTGTGTGTGCCGGTTCACTTTCCCACGTCTAGGTTGTGTGTGACAGTTCGATCCCAAGCCCCATTGTGCAGCGAAAATCGTCGAATTTGTTCCCATCTGTCCACTTTTAGCGACATGTTTCGCTCTCTGGTCCGGGTAGCCTAGTTGATGCAGGTGCCTATCTAAACTCGAACCCCATCACATTGTCTTCCTTCTCTCACACTTCTCCTGTTTTCGTTATAACCTTTAAGCACCCCTAGCTTTCTTGCTTCTCTACTTCCTTCATTCTTCATTCATACCCAGCCTTCCTTTTTTTTTTTTTTTTTTTCCTTCAATTGCATCCACAAATGCTTCCCATTTTGCTCTTCGTGGTTCACGCTTGTCTCGCTCGGAGGGACCTTCCAGTAATATTTTGAATACCGTATCGGACGCTGTATTGGTCAAGGCACTAGAACGAAATATTTCGGTATAGTTACCGTTTCAGGATAGTCGATATATGAATAAATTATATATATAAATATATATATAAATTATATTCCAGAATAATAGTCTATATATGAATAAATTATATATAAATACATATATATTATAATTATAAATAGCCTAGTCTGAATTAGGGGTTAAAAAATGAGCTTGTAGTTTGAAAAAATGGGAAAAAAATAAATAAATAAAGGCCGAAATATCGGCCGGTACAAGTCGAAATATAGGCCGGTACGACCGGTATTTGGACCGGTACGAAATATATATAATACTTGTACCGGCCCAGTGGTCGATACGGTATTTGAAACACTGCCCTCTAGGGTTCCTAGAAGCCTGGATCCCCCTGAGGTTTGGGGCGACTCTCAATACTTCTAGGGGTACTACTGGTCCTCGGCCATTTCCCCCACCAAACTAAGGTCGATGAGGTCCTCTTTCGGAGTGCCTGACTCCACCGCCTTAGAGATCCCAGCGGCCCGTCAGGGGGCCGTAGATTCAGAAGGTTTTGCTATGGAAGTGGCGTAATACCCTTCAATGTTATCCAGTGGACTACGACTTCCCTTCTGCCGTCCTGTCTGAGACGTCTTGGACTATCTTCGATTGTCCCCATTGCGGCTCCACCCTAACATGTGGTGGATTTTGATGTACTATTGCATCGTCTGGTGTATGGTCTTGGGGGCCGCCGGTGAGGATTATCCGGACCTCATTGCCAGGGAGTTTCTCTTTACGCATGCGGTGCAGTGGCTTGGCGACAACTTTCATTCTAGACTAGAATACATGGTTGCTTTGATCTGCCCGTTAGCTTGTGGGGTGACTTGGGGAGGAATCCTTGAACTTGATTCCCAACTTTGCACACCAGTCGCGATAATGCCTTGATTTGAACTGTCACCCATTGTCCGAGATTATGCAGCATGGGATGCCAAACCTGCAAACCATAGCCTTTCATAAGAATCGGATAATGTTGTTTGTCGTGATGGTTGTTAGGGCTTCTGCTTCTACCCACTTGGTGAAGTGATCCACGACAACGACTACGAATCTCAGCCCTTTTGCTCGGGGGTAATGGTCTAACTAGGTCAATCTCCCACTGCGCAAACGGTTACGGCGACATGATCGACTTCAGTTCTTCTGACGAGCAATGCGGTATAGGAGCATATAGTTGGCATTTTGGGCACTTCCAGATGAACTCTTCCGCATTTTTGCTGGCGTGTGGCAGTTGTGGCTAGTAGTATCCCGTTCTTACCACCTTTCTGACTAGTGCTTTTCCGTCGGAATAATTCCCACATACCCCTTCGTGTATCTCGAGCCTCGGCCAGTATGTATTGTGATTTCGCTAGCAAGACGCATCTTAGGAGTGGCGTCGAGAAGCCTCACCTTTACGGGACCCCGTTTATTAGTGCGAATGCTCGATTTTCGGCCTTCTGAGCCTCACACTTTTCGTCAGGAAGTTCACCGGCATCTAAATACTTTATTACTTCTAGCACCCATTTTTGTGCCCCCGACCTTATATCGGAGACTTCGATTCTCATGATGGTTACCTCAAGCATTCTGATGATTGTCTATTCCAGCAAGGGGGAACCCTCTTAACCCGAGGCAGCCCATCCCAACTTGTCAGCCTTTTGATTCTCTCCCTTCAGCATCTATTGTATACAAAAGTACTAAAATCGGTCTTGCCCTTCCTGTACCAGTTGCAGATGCTTCTTCAGTTTTTCACCTTTCGCGGTGAATTCTCCTAGGATTTAGTTGGCGACTACTTGTGAGTCGGCTCGTACTTCCACTTCCGTGGCCCCTAACAATTCGGTAATTGACAGTCCGGCCAGTAATTACCCGACCCAATAATTCTAAGGTCGAGATATTAATAATTTTTATTGGACCTAAATTATATTTAATGGGCTATATTGGATAAACCCACTAGCGATAAATTATTGAAGTTGATTATGAGTTTTAATTAGGCTCAATAACTAGGTTAAATCTTATTTATTATTTATTGAACAAGTTAGACTCCTTTTAAAATTTAAAGATCGGCCATTAGAAATTTCTTTCAATTTAAAATCATCACTGATTGAACTTTCCTACGCAGTCTCAGTCACTATCAATCCTATATTAAATGAACTACTAGATCATGTTTTTAAATTCAAACTCTCTTCTTGAATAATCGTGACTGTGTCCAACTCGAACTCGAACTTGTCGGCATCCTATTCCAACAGGGATACAACTCTACAAGTCATCTTCACGTTAAAACTCTTTAACCGAGTCCAACTCAAATTGATTGTCACCCTCTCCTAAATCTTTCTATAAATAAATTTTTTCCAAGTGTTATTTGGAAAAAAAAAAAAAAAAACCTCCCAGTCCAGCACCGCGATCGATTTTATGTCGACAATTTTAGGAAGCAACACTACAAGGTAAGTAACTTGATCATAAATTAGAATTAGCATACGTTATCTAGTTATATATATTATTATTAAAGCCAATTCTTTGGAAACCAATGTTTACGTACCACACATGTCATGATATTGGCAAGCACTTCATTCATCATTTTTCATTATGCATATTGTATTTATATATGTATTATGCATCTCATGCATCTCGTATTACATAAGACTCGTAACCTTTCATAAGATCAAGTATAAGATAAGTTCAGAACAGAAAATCAGATGGTCATTCAGATGGGTGGTACCAATGCGAATTTATGGGTGGACGTGCAAGCCACAGACCTAAGCATGGTCCACCATAGTATGCTAGAATACTATTAGCGGCTCTCCTTATGGCGGCGGGATTTGAGGTCGATGCACAACCTTGCATATAGGGTTAAGTGTGTGGGCCAGTATGATAAGTAAGATAAGCCAAGATATGTCATGCATGCATGTCATATCATACGTATGAATAATCATGATTTTAAGTTCTCAGTATGAAATATTTTATAAAAAAATTTATGTTAAGTATGTTTACGTTATGATGGATTTCTTACTGAATTATCGACTCATTTTAGTTTATTTTTATGTTTTTAAACCACCCCATGTTAGAATATTTATGAAAACATAGCTGCAAGACAGAACTTAGTCCAGGGAGGCGTGACAGTGGCCTAGATCATGTACATAGATTTTAAGTTATTATTTTTCTGGCACAGATTTTGAGAAGTTTTAATAAATACTTCTGCGCATTCTCTCATTTATGATTTCTTTATTTTAATACAAAACAACTTTATTTATTATAAAGAATATTTGTATTTGGCGCTTCTGTAAGAAAATTAAATATTTTTTCAAGTCAGGTTTAGTAGTAGCACTACGACTTCACCATAAAAGTGACTTTATTATTAACCGTGGGGAATAAGGTGTTACAATTGGTATCAGATCCCAGGTCGAAGATTCTGTAGACTTTTCTAAAAAAGAAAATCTAGGCCAAGGTCTCCTCAAGGCATATCTTGCTCTGTAGTAAGTATTTTCAACTTTTACTATTTTATTATTTTAATGAAAATTATGAATGAAATTTTTTTGGATACATGCATGTCAAAGTGCACCTATTACGTGAAAGGATTTTACCGCATAAAGTGATGAAGTTTCTAAATATGAGAATATGAACTTTTGGTTTTAAGATTGATGAAGCATCTTGTTCATGAGAAAATAGTCTTATATTTTGTGGAGTTTGATCTGAGGAAATTAGGAATGAATTTAGTGGACTTTGGAGTTATGATATAGATCTATGTATGGTGTATGCTATTTCATGATGATTGATGAAAAATATTTTATGTTCTATAGGTAACACGATTCTATCACCAAGAACGAGGTGTAAGATTTAGGATTCGAACTTTGAAGAGTTTTAGGTAACAATTTATTGAGGTTGTTATTTTAGGTGATGAATTTTATTATTATTTCATGTGGAGAGTTTTATTTATGTGGAGATCGTTAGTTACTATTGTATGTGGAGTTAGGATAATTGTTGGGTGAATTTATTATTAGGCTTTTAGTCAATCTCATTGTTAAGGCAAATATTTGTTCGGATCTCCCCAAAAGAGCTGTTTCCGTGTGCCAGTGTCTGGCAGCAGGGGCGAAACCAGAAAATCTAGTTTGGGGGGCTAAATACTAATTTTATATAGTCTACTTTATAAAAACACATTCTAAAACTTAGTTTTCATCAAATTTTAAAAATTTTGGGGGGGCCAAAGCCCTCCCAAACCTTAAGGTAGTTCCGCCCCTGTTTGGCAGGGCGCTTTTCGGTCAGCTCCCTGGTTAGTTTTGCTTCGCTTGAGACTTTCAGTTATGCGCTGTCCTCGAGGCTATCTTGTTCGCTGCTGGGACGACTGCCCTTGTCTGTCGAGTGCTGGGCAACTAGTTGTTCCAACTCTCCATTCCCTTTCATTTCTTCGATCTTCTTCTTGAGAGTGTAGCAGTCTTGAGTCTTGTGACTTTCTGACTGATGATAGGTGCAAACGAGGGGTCCTTTCCGTCGACGGTATTCGGCTTACATGCGACCGACTTGCTCTTTTCTTGTACGTTCAAGTTGGCATGTGCACGCCGGGCACCATGCCCTCTTATGGGTATGTTCTCTTCTTGTCTTCGGTCATGATGTCCTTTCTTAGTTTTCTCTGCAGCCTTCGCATGGCTTGGTCTATTGGACTCCTTCTCCGCCTGTTCCAACTCGACTTTTCTCGGGGTTCTTAAGGCCCATAGAGTGTCTTCCATATTGATGAAGCCATATGCCCGGTCCATGAACTCTTGCAACGTTGTCGGTATTTTTCTAGCCAGCTTGGCCATGAACGGGTTTTGAGGCCAGATGCCCCCCAAAAGTGTCGCTAGCGTGATTTTTTCATCCTGGTCGTCGGTTGTTATGCGCTTTCTGTTGAACTGTGACAGGTACGCCTTGAGGGACTTGTCGTCCTGTTGCTTGACGTTGAGGAGGTATATTGCGGGCCTCTTTCTTCTCCTGCTTGCCATAAACTGTGTTAAGAACAGTCGGACAAGTTCTCCAAAGCTATCAATCGAACCTGGCGATAGAGATTCAAACTCTCGCTGCGCCTTTGAGCGTCAATGGGAAGGCTCAACAAGCCACTTCTCTGCTGAACCCATAGAAGGTGATGTGCGCCTTAAAGGTCTCTAGGTGTTCGAAGGGGTCTTTGGACCCATCATACATCTCTATCTGCGGGACTCTGAATTTTGGTGGGAGTGGCATCACGTTCGCACTCTAAGGCAGGTCTGTGCTATTGAGCAATCAGTCAACCTATGACGATGCTCCCATCCTCTTGGTCATCTCCTCGTACTTGTCCACGAGGCTATGTAGCTCGTGGTGCATCTTCATTCTTTCTTCTTCACCAGCATTCATATTTCCATGACTTCACGACTCAACAAATTCATTTTGGCTTGGTGTTGCATCTCCTTGAGTCTCTGCCTCTCTTCTCCTTAGTACTTTGTTTTCCTGTTGGAGGTTTTCCATCTCCACTGCTATTCTCCTCATGTGCGCTTCCATATCTGCGAATCTCCCCTTCATATTTCTCGAGGTTGCTTTCTAGTTTTGGGTAGTTTGAGAGCGTGTTGCAGTCAGCACGCGAAGGACACTTATTTACGAAGTATCCCATAGACGACGCTAGTATTAATGATGTGTTTCGCACACCAGGTAGCGGGCTCGATTACCTGCGATACAAGGAAGATGGGGGCTCCCATTTGATGGGTCACCTTCGATGCCTAAGTTAGTTTTCTGTTCCTTGGAGAGGATTTTAGTATGCGAGAGAAAGTCCTGAATTCTAACCTGGTGCTTGACTTTTATACTACTTGTCAGGATGGAATTCTGAATCCCGTGTCAGAGGCTCTCGCCTCCCGTACGGGATACCACGTTATTGTCTGTAATGCAGCATGGCCTCCCTGGGCCACACCCTTGTGGCAGGTTGGTGGGTGTGGCCACCTTCCATGCGTCCCCATCAGGGACATGAGGTCTTGTTGTGATCTCTGTCTACGTCTCATATCTGATCCTTAAATGCGGCATGGCCTTGTCACGACGTGCATGTGCAGGAAAGTGTTAGGGTAGGCGGCATCCCATCTTTCCACATTGACCAATTTCCCGCGCAGGCCTTATGCCCTCTTATGCTATACGTAACTCATGGGCCGACCATACTTTTGATCGTTGGGCCTCCAGGATAAGCTCGGCTCGGCATGGAAGGGGGTGTAAATATCCCTTCCACGAGCTATGCTCTACTACTAGAACTTCGTTGACGGAGGCATGACATCCTGAGTTTGTTCTTTTCCTTTTCCTTTGAAGGTATTCCAACTTCCAAGCTTCTAAAACATGTTAATTACGCACGTGTGAGTTAAAAATAATTAAATCCCAAAGGACCACAGATTCATCACAGTATGCCGAGCAAGTTACTTAACCAGGGAAGAGGTTGGTCGTCAAAATGTGATTTTGGAAGACAGGCACGAGGTCCATTGGAATGCTAAAGCTGGCCCTTTCAGACTCAGTTTTAGTGCATGGTTGATGGCATGGATGAATGGTAGATATGCATAAGATTGAATGTATGTTGACCCGTTGGACGAAGCCAGCTTCTTCTTCTTTTTCCTCTTCTTCTTTTTTCCCATTTATTCCTCATATATATTATCTGCATGGGATGCTCTGTTTTTACCTGTTTGGTGGATGGTGCTTGGGGATGAGGAGAGTAGGAACAATCGACAAATGTTAAAGCTGCAAATTAAAACTTGACTGTTTGGCAGTTATACCATTGACCATCCAGGTTTTCTTCCCACAAATGTTAAAGCTATTTTATGTTTGAACCATTTTTTTAATGAGACAAGATGTCTGTCCTCTGGTAAGAGACGTCTCGAACCAGAGCGTTGTTCTAATGAATGTTGATGTGTGTGTTACAAATGTCAACAAAGACTAGGATCCGCTATTCACTTTTGAGGTTGTTTATGGATTCCAATTTATTATTTTTTCCGAAGTGAATACAACATTGGGAGTCTCTGATGAGAGAACAATAACAAGACTCAAGAGTACTAAAAAGAATTCATAATAACAGAAAGTGTCAAATTCAAACTTTGTCTTCATCCCCATTAGAGTCAGCTGAGTTCCCTGTCACCCTTCTACTTAACAAAAGCATGCCAATCCACATAAAACCCTTCACAACCCTGATCATCCCAATTGTTACAGTCAGGTAATAGAGCCACCAAGCAACAAAGTCAGCCACCCCTCTACCCATCAACAGCTCTCTCTTAAACTCACCCACAACCACCATAGCCTCAACCTCATTCCTCAACTTCCACCACCATAGAGTACCAAAGCTCGCGGCCATCGCCACCCTTTCAGCCCACCTTTCCTCCCTGGCAACCCCAAAAATGGTATCATCCACCACCGGCCTCACTGCCACCCGAGACCAATGAAGCATCGTTTCATGCAACCCCAGGAAAAAAACTGCTTTTCTAAATAAGCTTCTCTTCATACCAATACTAGAGCCATCAATTCCTCCTGCTATGGTTCCTTCAATGCCCAAACCAACGAAGACTTGTAATGTACATACAAAGATCCATGCTATATACAAATGGGGACGTTGAACAGGCCCTGAAGACTCGCTTAAAAAGATAACCTTTCCTGTCAAGCCGTGGATCAGAGTGGCTATGCTTACAATAGAAACAAGAAGATAGAGAACACTTGGGTTGGTATATAGGACAAAAGATAAGAGAAAAGAAGAAATCTGTGATGAAGGATTATAAGAGTACTCGAGGCTTAGGAGATAGTAGTGAGCACAAGTTAACCTGGATAGGAGGAGAAATGAGAGGGGAAGCAAAAGGCTGAGGAGGGTGATTGTAAGGATGTGGAAGGGTTCTCTTAGAGAGGCAAGATTCAAGAGGCGCTGCTGCTCAGCCTTCTGGTGCCAATTCAGCCAAACCATATTTCCCGGCCTAAAACAACAAATAATTAACTCAAACTGCCTATTTGCTTGGCAGAAAAGAAACATGTAACATTGAGGTCTATATATAACAACTATATGGTTTGCAGAAAAAAGAATATGGGTGGTTCCCACGTCCTCAGTTGATGTTTAAGACATGGAATTCTTCTTTGCTTTGATGTACCTATTTAAGTTATCTGACCAAAAAACCAAAACTTAAAAATCCTAGCATTATTAAATATCTACTTTAAAGTGCAACCAAGTTGGTACGGTTCGTAAGGAGGATACCAAAACTTAAAAATTCTAACATTATTAAAGAAAAATTATATTTATCATCCTCACACACCACACACTATATACCATACTTATTTTATTTTTTTCTTTATTTTTTTCTCTTACTAAATGTGTGGTATATGGATAATGAGTAGAATGATTCAATAAGTTTAAGAAGAATAAAATAAAAATAAATGTGGTGTGTGGTGTATGTGGATAATAAGTAGCAAAGCTCAATTAATATTTTAAATCTATAAAAAAAATTAATATCTGTAATTCTAGATATGGAAGCCGACAACTCATGATATTTTGACATTGAATTTTTATCCACTTAAACTTGGCACACGTTCGTGTGAGTTAAACAGTTAAATCCCACATTGAAAACATTTCATAGGAGTTAGTTAATTTAACATGAGACACAATTTGGTCGAAACCCAAAATTTTTCATAAGAGTTAGTTAATATAACATCAGGCAATTAGGTCCGAACCCAAAATGATAAATATCATATTGAATGAAAATTCTCATAAATTAGGTCCAAACCCATTGACTTAAACGTTTTAGATTTACGAGAAATCCTTCAAACCGGTTCGGCTATTTTTAGTCAATCAACAGTCATCTAATAACATCCCTCCATGTAAGTTTTATATTTTACATACTGTGCATTTATCTACACCTGATCAACAACTCATAACAGCCCTCCCTTCTGTGCCCTCGTTCCTCTTCCACCAAAGCACCCATCACAACGAAAGTGCAAAAAACACAGAGTCGACAGATCTTGTCACCGAGTCGCGACGGAGCTCGACCGGTTTGAAGGAGTTCGAGGGTATTGCAATTCCAATTGGAAGGGTCCAGAAACTATACACGTCCATGGAATTTTGACTATACTGAGAGAAATTTAAAAAAAAGGAAAAAGAAAGCTATATCGATTGGAAAGGTCAAAAAACTATACGAAAGAGGCAAACGATGGTGGGCGACTCTCGCATGCGTGGCCATCCCTCGCAGAAACTCGATTTATGAGTTTCTTGAGTTTGCTTTCGACCCATAACGTTTCTTTGCCTCTGCATTTGCTTTCGATTTCTGATATCTATACATAAATTTTCTCTTTGGTCTTTGAATACTTATGGCTTGTTTACATTGCGTGTATACATACGAAAGTCAGTGTTTGAATACTTCAGCCAGTGTTTTTTTATGAAACTTGTTTAAGTCCCCTAACTGTTTGACGAAAGTCAGTGTTTAAAATATTGGGGAAGGGGTTTCGCAGGGAAAAGGGGTTTCACAGTTCAGGTAGCTCACGAATGAAGGGATTTTTATTAATTTTCAATTGTAGTTCGAGGAGGTGAAATCGGTGCAAATGGATGGTGGGTCTATGATTGGTGGAAGAGGGAAGTAGAAAAGATGCAAGGGAGGGGCTCGTGGGTGAAATCTGTGTCTTGCAAATGATCTATTCTATGTGGTTGAGAGTATTGAAATTATTGTGTGATTTCTGACGTAACAGCAGTTGATAGGAGGGCTTCTCTACTTCATATAACAACTCGACCACTTAGAAGCGGTTATGTAGATTTATTTTTGATCGATCAACATGTTATATTATGTGGCATGCACTTGGTGTTTATACTTTATCTCCCCAACACTGTGCCACTGCCTCACTATTTTATCACTATTTTTGTGCTCATTTTTAATAAAAATTTTGTATTTATCATCATTTTTAACAACTTTCTCTCAATATTTCTAGACGTGATATTAAATAATTGATTCATAAGTGAAACGTAATAAATAATCTTCAATCATTAAATATCACATTATAAAATAGTAGAAGGATGATAGTAAAAAGGATAATAAATAACATTACTCTTTTTAATAATATGTAAATTCATAAAATAATAAAAAAAAATATTCGGTGTCGGTACATGACTAAATATATCTTAAAATTTATTTCACATGAAAATAATAAATAAACATGGAATCCACGGTGGAATGGTTTGACCAGTTGCCTCTTTTCATAGCCAATATCCGAGGGAGTCGTTGTATAGAGTACTTGCTTTCCATGAAGTTTCTGATATGTATGTATCAATATGAAGATGTTAGCTTGTTTTGCTTTATTAGGTGGGATAATTGCAGCCTTTATTTTATTTTTATTTTTATTTTTATTTTTATTTATTTTAGGATAATTGGCCTTTGGTCGCAATCACTGAACCCCATTTCGTTATACCTCTAAGGGTCGGGGGATCGTGTATTTGATTTTTTAATAATTTATTGTTTCTTCTGTTTTTTATTGGGCAAGTTGCAGAATAAGACCTGCCCAACATATTTGACTCTTTAATGTCGTCATTCTTTTACCTCTCTGCTCATGGTTTTAATTCTTTTAACTCACAAAACATTATAAAAAAAAAAGAAATATAGAAATTATATTTACAAGTGAAGGACACGCCTTCTACAATATTAATGTGTCATGATTTAATGTATAAAAAAAATTAAAATTAAATATTCTTACAAATCAAATCATAACATGCTAATAGTATGGAGGATACGTAATTCATCACGACTTATAGCTAGCATTACTCTAATTTGAATAAGAATTAAAAATTTAAGTATAAAAAGGATAATGAAAACTATGTTAGTTATTTGAGTATTTAAATAGCAAGCCTTCTAGAAGCATGTCTCTTTCTAATCTCTTGGAGTTGACTCAAGTGGTAAAAGTCTTGGACTTGGAAATATGCTCCTCCAGGTCCAATGTTCAAATCTCCTTGAGTGCAAACAATTTCTAGGAGCCACATCTTCTGGTGAAAAACTAGTAATTTAATCAGTTCAGTGTAGAGAAATTTTTAAGGGTACGATACACGAGACCAAAGTTTACTATACAAGAGTGAGTCTGAAAAGCCTTGTCTTGAAGAGATTCTCCAACATAAATAAATTAAAAAAAAAATAAAAAATAAAAGAAGCACGTCTCTCTCCCTTAAATCCGAACATTTTCAACTGTGATAATTGTTCTTCGGTCACAACTCTTATCAAAAGAAGTTCAAAGGTGGGAGCGTTTGTTCTCCACCCATTGTCAGCCGAAAATACATATGTCGGTGTTTCCGCGATGGGAAATGCTGAGGAACAGCTGGAAGCCGCACCACACTATAAAGATTTTTTTTTTTTTCAACCCAGCACAATAAGTGTGAAGAAGAATTTTTCTTCCGCGATTAGGCTCGACAGAAGTACCTCTCCAAAAAATCCATCCCACACATCAGCAAACTAAAGAAAGCTATAGGAAATTAACCATAGTCCGATTAGAATTCTTTATAATTTTTTTATCCAAATATTTCCAATAATTTTGAGAAAAATATAGATATAAAATGTCAATCTCACTATATTTAATGTTGGGATTCACGTTGCCCACGAGTAACATTTATAATAAATTTATAATTACTCCTAACGTTAGGATTCAACTTTTATATATTCATACAATAGAATAACTGAATAATAATAATTTATGAAAATAATTGACGATGTGAGTCATTCTTTTGCGAAACATTACTTCAACTTTAATATAGGCAATAAAAATCAATCCCTCGCTAAAAAGAAATATGGAAGGGTCAAGGTACCTATTTGTCAATAACTAACCCCGTTTGGATGCTAAGAATATTTTAAATGATTTATGATTAATAGTGAAATAATTTATGAATACTAATAAATAATTTATGAATAGTAATAAAGTAGTTTAAAAATATTTGAGAATAATTGTGTTTTCAAACAAGATCAAGAAGGGAATCAATTGAAAGGCCAATCGAGGTTCAACTGCCATTTTTCACTTCTTACCATTTTTGCTTGGTAGTATAAAGGAGCAGGTAATTCTGTAAACAAATCAATTGTTCACACTTCTTTTTTTTTTCTTTTTCTAAGCAAACTTCGTTAAAATAAAAGATGATATATGTTAGAGGGGTGGAGTTTCCCAACAAGATACCCCAAAATAACAACCACAGTGCAAATGTGGTAAAAAAAAAAAAGATGAAGACAAAAACGGGTTTTGAAACCAATTTCTTGGTCTCTACCCGAGCCCTACTAAGAGAAAACATTCTTAAAAGACGTTCTGAAGGTAAGCCACCGCTGGAAGCGGTGCAAGCGGATGCACTGTAGTTGAAAGTCTTGAGGTATTTGTTGGTGAGGTCCTTAGTCTCTCTCATAAGATCACTGGTTAGGGAAAGCAATAATCCGGATAGACTAGCAGGGGAAGGGCAGATCTGCAACAGAGGAACAGTCAACCCACGCCTCTGGAGTGGGGCGTGAGGACCACGCGCCAGTGGAATGGAGGAGGGGTATGGCTGATCTGAAGGATCAAAGGGTGGGGAGTCTACTGGCATGTAGCCGACGGAGTTGTCGAAGTGCGGCGGTGCGTGAAGACCACTCGCGGAAACAAACTGCGAGTGAGGGCCACCGCCGACATTTTGGGCACGGTTCCGTGTCGTCCTAATAGATCGGCGAGAGGGGAATGTTGTGGTGGGGCGCATGTCAATTGTTCATGGTCGAAGTGCAGCAGATCTGAGAAAATTCACATCGGTTGAAAAACACTACCATAAAAGCATATTCACAATTAGGTAGTGGAAAGGAAAACAAAAACGAAAAAGGAAATGGAGACAAAGGTGGAGCTGAGGCTCACTCATTCCTCTCCGGCGACAACACTTGGAAGGATTAGTTTTCTTTCTAGAGAGAAGGCAGAGCTTCTTTGTCTAACTAGAGAGAAGGCTGGGAATTCAATTGTTCACACTTCACTAACGTTTGTTTGTTTCTTTAGCTTAACATTGCTCGTAAAAAGTTTTGAGAAATTATATTTGCAATTAGAGTTTGTAAGTCTCCCAAAAAAAATTTTAAATGGATAAATATGATATCTATATAAAAAAAATAATTTTTTAATAAAAAATCCTATTCTTTTTATAAACAGTGCGCAGAACTTGCAGACCACGAGACTAAGGCCCCGTTTGGATGTGAAACTGAGTTGATATGAGTTAAGTTCTTTTTTAATAGCAGTGAGTTGAGATGGTGGAATAAGTTTTGTGGGGCGCACCTAAGATGAGTTTAGATGTGTTTGAATGTTAAAATGAGTTTATATCTATTTATGGGAAGTTGAAAAAGGTTGTGGGTCTCGCGTATAAATAGATGTTGAGTTGAAAAAAGTTGTGGATCTCAAGTATAAATAGATTTTGAGTTGATATGAGTTTAATGATTTAAGAGTTGGATATTTAAATGTCAGAGTCAAATTAAAATTAGACTAAACTGAATTGAGTCTAAGTTCTATGGGCCTAACTAGAAGTACTCAAAGAGCTTATTCAAAACTTGGTTTGGTCGGCTGGCTTCTTCTATTCTAGCAAATAAGCCCATGGTGTGATAACCGACAAACAGCCCAAACTGTTTAATAGCCCGTTATATCTTAGGCAACTCTCTCTCCCTCTCTCTCTGTGAGAGTGAGAGGGTTGCTTTCATCACCGTCAAGTGCACCCAAGCGAACTTGAGGACAATTGGATTTGGGTCCTGCTCAACGAATATTCAGAAAAAGATTCCAACCAACTGATCTCATCTTCACTACTATTGATCTTTTCATGTGGAGTTCATATACGGCAATCCTGATCATGGAATTGCATTAATGCAAGTGTTATAATTATAAAAAAAAAATTATAAATTAATATGATTTTATATGATATATTAAATATATTTAATTAAAATAATAATTCTATAATATCATATAAAATTACGATTAATTTATATATTTATTTTTATAAAATTTGCACGTGGAGAAAAGTGTTTCAAACCCATCTGTGTTTTGGAAGCTCCCACGCGTGTGTATGCATTTGGTTTGGTTGAGGCAGTTCTGTCTTGGTACCCTGGGCATGATTATAGCCACGTGGCAACTGTAAATTGTGAATCGAAGAAGGGTAGGGACCCACAACAGTGCCATGCAGACAAATAAATGGATATGGGACCAGCATGTTGTTGCATGGAAATATCTCTTTGCATACAAGTTGTATCAGACCAGCGGTGTACGGAATCATGGTTTATTATATTTGTGCTGGGGTGCGAGGGTGATATATGCATAGTGGTTCCTATCCTTTATATTAAATGAAGGAACAGAAAGAAAGCAACTTGGGCTTGACAGTTCTTGCCTGTCCTCCTCCTTAACTCTCTCTCTCTCTCCTCCTTTCTAATCAATTACAGCTCTGATCTTCATCTCTTTGGCTGCTTTATTACTTCTGCAACTTGATCTTGTAACAACTCCCTCTCTGTCTCCTATGATTATTGGCTTCATAAAAATAAGATCATGGAGATCAAGCGGAAGCAACATGCAGTCATGGATGGTTCTCTCTCACTAAACCCGGACAAGGAGATTGCAAAAGAACTCAAACCAGAAACTCAGGAGGCATCCAAAAGAAGGTCAGTTGCAGTAACTTGAAGGGGAAGATTGTATTTTTTGGTTTTTCAGGTGATTTATTTTACACTTTATGCCTAATTTTATTTGGCATTTTTCTAATATTTGTTTGTATACTGTTGCAGAAAGCTGGTTGTTCAGAAGAATGTTGTTACAGTGAAGATTGGAGCAAATCATGTTGGGAAACTAAAGAATGAAGGGCCGCCTTCTGATTTTTGGTCTTGGAGAAAATATGGGCAAAAACCTATTAAAGGATCTCCTTATCCAAGGTTGTTTGCATTACCACTTTAGCTTGATCATGCACTCATGACTGTCCCTTTCTTTTTCTTTCAATTCAAGAACTTCAGATCTCAAAAGAGAGAAGATTACTTTCTTTTCTTCTATAACCTTAAATTTTTACCAAAAATGACTCAGAAGACTCTTTCTTAATTACTGATCCTTATCTACAATTCTCAAATTTTTTTTACCTGAAACTTTTTTGCAGGGGCTATTATAGGTGCAGCACATCAAAGGGTTGTTCAGCCAAAAAACAAGTAGAGAGATGCAGAACAGATGCTTCAATGCTCATCATCACCTACACCTCTAGCCATAACCATCCAGGTCCTAATCTCTCTGACACCAACCTGATCCAACCACCAAAAGAACCCCAAAACATTTCCGCTACTGAAGATGATCTCCCAGAACCCCCAAAACAGGAAAAGCAAGAGGAAGAAAAACTAAACGAACCCACTATGACCACCAGAGAAAATGATCCAGGTGAAAATCATTTCCAATACATACAATATTCCCCCATAAACAATTCCCAGGATATAATCGCTAACCAAGGAGAGGACCCTTTCACAGTGCACCTAGAAAGATCCCATGAAACAATGAGTCTCCTCTTGGATGAAGAGCCCTTGTGTTATTCACAGCTTATGACTTTCTCCACAGCGATCTCAGAAGAAAATGATTTCTTTGATGAGCTTGAAGAACTACCCACATATTCATCATTCATAAGTTTCATGAGGAGCAGTTTCTCCGATGAAAGGATTCCTGTTGTACCTTCTTGATCCAAGTGTTCGTCGGTGCCGTTTGGACAGTGAGGTGATGGTTGTAGATAAAAATTAAATAAAATATTATTATTAT
Source organism: Juglans cinerea (assembly GCA_961763995.1). Classification (NCBI taxonomy): domain Eukaryota; kingdom Viridiplantae; phylum Streptophyta; class Magnoliopsida; order Fagales; family Juglandaceae; genus Juglans; species Juglans cinerea. The sequence goes on from CAUIVZ010000005.1 coordinate 25,592,741, forward strand.
TTTAAGATTTGAAAATTAAATTATTTATTATATTTTATATAAAATTTTAAAAAAATTATAATAAAAAAATAAAATAAAACACTTTTACTATCAAACGGATCAATTGTTTGCAACCTTGGAATATGTAGTTATGTTGTTATATGATATAACCCACTCCAAGTACTCTCTCTCTCTCTCTCTCTCGGATTCACAAAGTGAGAGAAAGTTATATCACTTTAGCACGAGCAAAGTGGATAGACGTTCTCTTTTCACCCGGTACCATGTGAGAGTGAGATGAAATGATGCAACTGCTCTACAATTTCATATTAAAAATTTATTATTTTAACTTTAATTCAAAAAGAGATTGTCCATACAACTGTTTAAAGTACACATAAAAATAAATTTTTTTTTTATTGTAATTGGGTTATTAGTATATCATTTTCCGTGAGATGAATTGATAGATGAGAGGCTTGCGAGTGGGTGCTCTGCTCATCTCACTCCATTACCGATCCCTATGCTATCAGTCACGGGGATTGGCTAATCAACGCCATCATCCAACAAATACAGGCAGGCCCTACTCTCCTCCCAAAGCCATGATTGGATTTGGAACTCCAATCTCTCCAAATATGTTTTGTCAGGTGCAAATTCTGACGTACGTGCAACTGTGCAAGATGTAAACACTCTCATTGCCTCTCCAGCCTCTTCCTCACCATAGTTTCATAGCGGGAAGAACTTCCTGTCCCCATACTCTGCCACGTTTGATCTATCCGCTTGTTTGTCTTTGAGGAAAAAAAAAAGGGTACAATTTTCCTAGTTTTTCTTGGAGTGGTTGATTTTTGAAAGAGATACTTCATTTATACTCGTAGTCGAAGATGTTTCTCTTCTGCCAATTCCTACTCTAAAGATTGATTTGAGGAATTCGGATCGGGCTACCAAAACCCTAATGGCAGTTTCTGTTTCTAGGTGTTTTGGCAGTTTACAGATTCCCCTCCACATGGTGCCAAAATCAGAGCCACCTTTTCTTTCTTTGAAGTCTATCGGCACAGAACACTTGACATAAGAATCCAAAAACGAGCTATTTTGTCAATATATGAATATCTTTAGTCGGATTTCTTAGACACGTGCTTAGAACATTAGTAGGAAGAAAAGTACTCTATTCTACCCTTAAAAATTTTATATTTTGTATATTAAGTTATCAAAACTAACATATTAGACTTTCAATCTGCTAAAAACTAAGGAAAATGCTAGTCTTTTCGCTCAGGATCTGGCTGAGATTTTTTTTTTTACTTTATAATTAAGAAAATATTTTTTAATGATATTGTAAATTTTTCTAAAATAAAATATTTAAGTGTTAAAAAAATGCATGTAAAAAAAAATACATGAAATGCACTAGCGGGAGCTCTCAGGTGTGACTGTAGAGCCACCCAAAAACTAATACTTTGCACCCTGATGTTTATGGCTCATGAGATGGAAGAGAAATAGATGACATTACACAATCCTGATCAATAGATGATGTAATACGATCTTGACCATCAAATTTTAATAAAGGGTACGATGTGCCTATTTTTTTGTACTTTGAGGATGTAATGAAATCAGTTTTGATAATTTAGAGTGTAAAGTGCGATCAATTTGTGGGTGCAGTTTTATTTTTCCCCGCATATAAAAGATACCAACCATTGCAGGCTGAAATGGGCAAAGACTAGAGTTTAGGGAGACCGTCCCTTGGTTCAAAAAGAGAGGCAGGTTGAATGGCTGAGTTCGATACTTGGCAAAATAAGCGGGCACGACGGCCAGTTGGTAATGGAAAATTTATAGAGGGCACATTTCATATGCACTAAAAAGCTCAATTGAATACTTGAATTAACATGGAATGTCAAACCATGGCCAAAGATTATTCCTTCAAATCAAGAAATGAATCCGAAATATAATCATACACCACCAAAAATTTTATCTGAAGAGATTGTAACCTGTAGAAAATGTGCGTGAGAGAGAGAGAGAGAGAGAGAGAGAGAGAGATAATCATGTTTAGCTTCTAAGTTATATGAGAAGTATATGCACAGTGAAAAGATCCGTTATAAAGAAGTAACAATAAATCACTATCACAGAGATTAGATTCTTGAAGGCAAACTGCATATCTAGAATTCGATCTATTTGTCAAAAGTTTCAGTTCATGTGCAACCAACAGCAAAATTTCAGGGTTCTTAATTCTGTGCTACACAGATAATCAAGCATTGCGAACTTATAAGAACTCAGACACACTGAGAAAATGTCTATTTCCCCATTTAACTCATCCATATGCCACATCATCCACTGCGCCGGTCAATCAAGAGGTCACACAACAGACTCGTCTTTAGTCTCTGATTTAGTTGCCAGTGGCTGGAAAGCTTTGAGAGGATTCATGATGACACCATCTATAAGCCCATATTCCTTGGCTTCTTTTGCACTCATGAAGAAGTCGCGGTCAGTATCCTGATTAATCTGCTCCAGACTTTGACCAGTGTGGTAGGAGAGGTACCCATTAAGATTAGCTTTATGATGTAGCATTTCGTTTGCCTGAGAACCATGTCTCTTATTAGGGTTTTGTTTATAAAAATGCACAAGGACAGGTAAACATGATAACTAAATAAACAGAAACTTCAGTTATAGCAATAAACAGTCCCGGGCATTAATTTTGTGACACGGATTTCCAATCCTTCCAAATCTTTATCATTTGAGCTCTCACAAGAACCAAACAGACAATCCTGCCTAATTTGTTCTAAAACATCTAATTGAGTTGATAATTGAAATTCCAAGGAAAGAAGAAATCTCTATGCCCACCAAATGGTGGATAAGGGTCAAACTATTGTTGGAAGTTTGACAGAATGCGTAAAGCCTCAATTACCTCAAATAATACAGACATTATAACACGCTAACACTCTGAGATGTTAGGCATAAAGATGCTACTGATTTTGGGAAAAGGGGGGGAGGAGAAGTTCTAGCCATACTCCATAGACAGAAGGTTCAGAAAACAAGCACACCTGAATATCTATGTCGGTTTGCCCACCTTGAGCTCCACCAAGAGGCTGATGGATCATTATCCTTGAGTTTGGCAAACTGTACCTTTTTCCTTCAGAAATGAGGGAGAAAAGGGTCTAATGTTTAGAAAATCCAACAAACATAACTTCCAAATACGCTAAAATACAAGTCAAAGGAATAATTTACCTTTAGTCCCAGCACTTAGCAAGAAAGCTCCCATGCTGCACGTGGAAAAAAAAAGAAACATTGGTCACTAATGATAAACATTTTGGTTTGGCAGACAAGAAAAGTAAAATGTTTTCTCATTAAGAAGTGTATTTTTTCTTTTATCATCAGGGCTTGTTTGGATGTTGAGATGAGAAGATCTCATCTCATCTTAACATCCAAACATCACTTAAACACAAACACTTTTCAATTTCAAATCTTCAACTTTTTCATATAATCATTACAACTTTCCCAAACTTCCAAACAAAACACAAAAACTAATTCAACTTTTTCAAATCCCAAAACAAAAATTATATTAAAAATTATATTATAACAATATTTTAACTTTATAATATTTTTATTTAACTTTTTCTCTCTCATTTTCCAAAACCCCATAAAATATCTTAACTCAAACCATTTGACTACTATTCACAAACCATTTCACTATTATTCACATATTTTTCATCTCATCTCATCTCAACATCTAAACAATAATACATAAAGAGAACCACCTCCTTCTGGAACTTAAATGAAAAAGTGGGTGAGGGGAAAGAGGGGGTGAGGATCAGGGTAGAAACATGAAGCCATTTTAGCATAAACTAAAGGGGATCTATAACAGGAAATAACCAACAGCAAGCATAGAAAAAGTCCTTCATCACCCTCTCCAATGTCGTTCAATCGCATAGTCTTGCAACATATGCAAATGTATTACGAAGTACATATTTGGAGGATCTTCTTCTAGCATATCATAACAAACCTTAATTCTTATTCCACAGCTATCAAGATTGGCAAATGGCATTTCAAAGACCAGTGATTCTCTTTATCGATAATTACAAGAACTAATGCTAGACAACTCAACCTAACCATCAAATTAGAAAAGAACTATCACTGAGATTGCATCAAGGACTTGTCATCAAATGAATACATGTTTTCATAGAGAGATGGGATCTTAACAAACACACAGCTCCATATCTCCAGTCTCTACAACAGAAAATCTTATATCATACATGCTGCTTAACCTATATATGGCTTCCACAAAAGAAAAGCTTTATAATTGGAAAATGCCAAGTGTTACCTCAAGTCCAAACAAGCAACAATATTAAAAAAAGAACAAGAAAACTGAGAAAAAAAGAAGCATAATGCTTAAGCTCAAATCAAATCAAGACAACTATATACATCTGCCCAGAAAGGAAAAGCACAGACTCTGTGTGTGTGTGTGTGTGTGTGTGTGTGTGTTAATCAGAAAAAGTTTCTTACTCATAAAAGTGCCTTTATTCTATTTAAGTTCATCTGTGGAACTTCTATAGAAGTTACGTATGGTCAAGAAATTTGAGTGAGAGGAGAGAGAGAGAGAGAAGAGAGAGATGCAGTGCTGAATCTTGTACCTAGCTGCTAGTCCAACACAAACAGTGGAAACATCAGGACGGATATGCCTCATTGTGTCAAATATTGCCATACCTAAGTCAATTTAAAGCAAGTCAGACGATTAGGCAATGCCAACCCACAAGCTCAATTGAACAAACCAACAATGCTGTGAAATATGCATAATTTAAGACATATATTACCAGCGGTAACTGATCCTCCAGGGGAATTTACATACATGACAATATCCTGTTAATCACACCAGAAACTTTACTAACCCAATTAAACACTTGCACAATTATACTTGACTCATAGAAAATTGTGAGAGAGGGAGAGAGAGAGAGACAAAGAGATAACCTTGTTAGGATCAACGGCATCAAGATACAGAAGTTGAGCAACTATTATGTTTGCCATGTCATCATCAACAGCTCCACCACAACGAATTATTCTCTAATAGTTTAATTAAACAAAAATATCAAAAGTTTATTTCATAAGTAAGAAAATTTCATTAAAAAGTTCAAAATGTGTAGTCCAGGAACACATGTTGTATACAAGAGAGATACCCATCTAAAAAGAAGATGAATATCAAAAGTTGATAGAGAATAACAAGCACTTAAATACACAACCCAAAGTAACCAACACAAAAGCACAAACCTACTCCCTTACATGCTGAAAAAGCTGGCTTATAACACTCTGGAATCGCTCCTGCACCATTGGGGGAGGCCCTTGGCCTTGCGCATATGCAGGGAAGTATGGAGATGATGGGACTTGCAAGTCATCCCTAAATATCATATTTGGAGATTTTCTATGAGTCAAAATAAAAAACGAAAGAACAACAACTTATTGGGGGAATTCCTAACATAGATACAAATTTCATAATCATACATAAATCTGCAGACAAAAACGACCTTATGGACCAAATCCCCAGCTGAGAACTCCTTGGCGGCCAAGCCTCACCAGAATACACAGCCTTCACAGGAGAATTCTGTAGGCTTTTTTCATTACCAACTAACTTCCTTAATTTCCTGAAAACCATAGAAAAACAAAATAATGTTTTTAACCACTAAAGAAATGAACCAATGTAAACAACAAACATAATTCTTTTGTCACGAGCTTTGCTTTGGCCACAAAGGAATAAGAAAACCAATCAATGAATCTATTTTTTCTTTTTTGATTGGCACCAAGTGTCCGAGAACAAAGTCCTGACTAATCTCGGGAGTGCACAGACCCTCGACAATGATTTTTCCGCAAGTGCACCTTAGATAATTCAAGGGGAATTCCCCCAATCCGATGGCCCCTAGAAATTGTTTGCACCCAAGAGAATTCGAACCTTAGACCTAGAGGGAGCATACCACCAAGACCAAGGCATTTACCACTTGAACCAGCCCCTAGGGGTTCAATGAATATATTAACAAAAAAAGAAAGTTAAAAAAAAATATCCAAAAGTCTCAACAACTTAAGCTTGATAAAAGCATACCCTCAACTGAGCCAAAAACAATCACTTGGCCAATGGGAAGAAAAAATTTCATCTTCATAGAGACCACAAGAACAACGATACCAATCATCATCTCATTACTTCTTTTTTTCATTTTTTCCGAGTTTTTGTAAGAAGCCAATCAGAAATTATAGCCAACTGTGGCCCTTCTACTGTCCAAACAATGAAAATCCTTATCCAATCCAATTAAATAGCTCTACCGCGTTAACCCAATCAATTCAGCCGTCACCTCAGCTCTAAGTACAAGCAAGTAATTCAAGATCCTATCTAGTTCTTCGTCTTTGAGTGAAACTATTCGCAGGAAGCAAACAGAACCTAAGGCAAATCCAAAACTTAAAGCTTAAATAGACAGAAAAAAGATACAAAAATTAGATAAGAAACTAAAAAGGTAAAAAGCTCCCAATTTAATGCTGACTAATAATTTCCTCGAGGTTCACAGTTATATTTAAAAATCCTAAGAATGAGAATTTTTAGCAACAAATGAAAATAATTTCACGGAAAATAAAAAAAATTACCTTAATATTTCATTTAAAAGAAGAAGAACAAGAAGGAACAAAATTTATCAGTAATTTTATTTAATTGTTTATCTTCAAACATCATCTCATCAACCAAAAGAAAAGGAAAAACCGTACGGAAAACAAGGGTGCAGAACGAGTACCTGGAACGAAAGGGGTCAGTGGGGAGAGAGAGCTTCAGAAGGTCGGAGCGAGAGGCAGAGGTAGCATTAGGGAAGAAGATTTGGGAGTTGAATCTGAGAGAGGAGGCGGAGGCTGTTGAAACGCATGTGTGGGCCATTTTTCTTCCCTTAACTATTGGGCTATTACAAAATCCAAATGGAAGGGTAAAGAGGGGGGGTATTTTGAGAGCTTTTCTGGTAAGTAGCGATCGATGCTTGCTTTCAGAGAAGCGTGGGCTAAGGCAATGTCGTCTGGAGGCAAATCGATAGCGAGTCTTATCCGCCAAAAATGACAAAGCGCTCGGCGGCGAACTACACACGCTATATCCCTCCCCTACTCACTCACTCACTCACTCGTACGCATAATGTTCGAGTATGTAACTTGTAAAAGGAGGAGATCTATTCAAGCCTCACGGGTAAACATCCTCAAATTATCTCTCTGCCCATTAATTTACTCTTTTGCCCTCTTTTTCCATATATATATTTATTTATTATAAGGAAAATATTATAATTATAAATAAATCAAATATGATATCCTATGCATCAGCTTTTATATATAAAAAATTCTAGAAATGATTTAATCATAAGATATTATAAAAATAAATTTATAAATTAATGTAATTTAAATTTTTTATAAATGTAATCGATCTTACAATAAATAATATATTAGGTGCAACACTTATAGATGACTTAATTTTTAATTTTTTTATTTTTTGGTATATCAATCTTAAACCACCTGCTTTTATTTCTAGAAAATAAATCAATATCCATTCAACTTATTATATTTTCTTGCCCACCTAAATCAATCAACAATGCATAGCCATTGATTCGGCACCAACATTCATCTTAATTTTTATCATATTCAACCACGTCAAATTAATTTTGATGCGTTACTTTTGAATCTTGCAATCAATCAATTAATATAATAATTGACAGTGACTGAAAAATTCAACCAAAAAAAAAAAAATTCTAGTTATTTTGTCTTCACTCCTATAAATGAAAAATTAATAGTTCCAAGGATCTTCTTTTGAACCGTTAGATAGAGTCACCCTGAAGAAGACAAATCCAAATGAAATGATGACAGATTAAATCACTTCTAAAATTTGGGCTTTTTGTTTTTTGAAATAATACAGCTGCACAATTACAGCACATTAAAAAAAAAAAAACTGTTCTTTGAATTTCTCTCTACAATAAGCTCAAAAATATGATCTTTCACCAATCTCCGAGTACAAGATATACCGAAACATATAATTGCACGAGTTCCATGCTGCATGCACGGGGGGGGGGGGGGGCTATAGGCAATATTTACTACTTTGCAACATTAGCAGGTAGTTTCAGTCAGCACCTTTTCCTGGATTGCCTTGTAGCACTGGAGACTGCAAAGAGGAAGCTTAGACTTGGAATCTCGATACTTGTATGGGTTAGTACAGGATGGTCCCGCACAGTTTTCGCGTGGCGGAGGATAACTGAAATTCCAGACCAGACAATTTTCAATCCATCCATAAAGAAACCTTGATCTAATTTGAAATGCTGGGTTGTAAGGGTGGTGGTGTGAAATTATGAATTAGCATGTGTAAATTTCAGATGTGTAATGGAGGAGGATAATACCTGCAAGGTTTGGAGTTGAATATGCTTGGGAGACCCATATCCTCGGAGAAGGTAACTACAGTTCCAGTAGGGCGCATTACCAATCTGACGGTGTTGGAAGCAAGCGTCATAGCATTAGCAGCCTTCTCCTGTAGAAGTATAATGTAAACAAAATTAACAAAATAGCTTTGTTAGTACCAAAGCCAGAAATAGAGTTCATCTAGCATTTTCCAGTACCTGTGCCAATTCTTCGTTGCGCTTCTTCAATTTATCTTCCCGCTTTTTCCGGCTAGACTCTTGACCAAGAATTTTCCTAATAGCCTCAGCCTAAAAAATACAATCCAAACTTAATTGTTTCGATTACCTTCTATATTAAATATAAATAAGGAAGAGAACACTGAGACACTGTGAAATAAAAGCCAACCTCAGATTCTCGAGCAGCCTTCTCGACCTGCATCCTACGTCTCTGAGCAGCCTCAGCTTTCTTTAGTTGTTGCTCTAGTTCTGAAAGTTTCTCCTTTTGCTCTGGGATTAACAAAATCAAAACCACAATAAAGATGGAAATTTACAAAATAATAACCCTACTAGAGACTTCAAGAAGTTCAGGATGTGAGAAAGGAAGTCAGACAAATGCTCACTTCGTGGTGGGGCAGGTGGCAATCCATTTGGAAACTCAATAAAGCTTGTACCAGGTGCTGCGTCTTTGCTTGACTGAAGGGCCCGTTGTCGTGTTGTGAGAGTCATTTCCCTCTTATTATCCCCCAAGGAATCAACAGACTCCTTCATTTGCTTCTTTTTCTTTCCTTCAAGTTCGCCATCTGACCCTGAATCCTCTTCAAAATCTGTTTCCTCAGATGCTCTATCCAATCTGGACCTCTTACCATCTTTTCCTGACCTTGATGACCCACCATTTTGCACATTAGATACCCCAGAAAGTTTCCGATGCTTCTTGCCTGCTTCTTCATCATCTTCTTTGGACCCTTTGTTAAACTTTGAAGTTTTAAGCTTCTCCAGGTACCGAATCTCATCATCCTCATCATCATCAAAATCCCCGTCAAGTAAACGCCTCTTAGGGACTCGCTTGCTCTTACGAACTGGTTCTAATTCTTCTGCTTGCTTATCAGATGTGGTCTTTCCAGACACCTTCCCCATCAAGGGCCCGTCCTTCCCAAGACTGAAACCACCTCTTGGGAAATCCTTCCACGGAATTCCTTGGAGGGGATAGTTATGATCTGAATTTCCCTGCAATAAAAACAATTTTTAAGAAAATGATTATGCTGGATTCTATATGTTACTTGAGCATAAGAGTAATTAATATGTTGATACACAAATATGGTTTAAAAGCTGTTTTTCCATACGAGGTTTAAAATTATGAATATTAAACTAAATAAATCCACATTAGTAAAAAGCAAAATTTAAGCCACGAGATTATTCTGCAGCAAAATAATGTATAACATAAATACAAAATTTTAAATCCTGTCAAGGAATGCTTTAAAAACCAATTAGTACCGTATGAAAACTTCCTTTTTTATCTGAGTGCATCATGTAACCTTTAATAAGATGGTTCAATAAATGGAAAGAGAAACTATACTATAAATGAGACAAGGCTGCCACTATTTCTTAACTCAAACTTGCAAGACACAACAATCATACCTGAAGATTCAACTTCTGCCGCAGTCTTGAGGCATCTGAGGATCGAACACTATTTGTAGAAGACCCACCCCCTACTGCACTAGAAGTGGTGTTGGCTTGAATTGTGCGTGTAACACCACCAACCCTAAGTTTAACCATTTTAACCTTATTCTCATTTGTAGATCCATCTGTTACGACTCCCGCCTTCCCTGAACTCAGACTTTCACCATTCCTTCCACCAAATGTATCCACACTTCTTGACTCCGAATCAAACCCACCCTTCAACTTGCTAGTGCTTTTCCAGTTAGCAGGGGCAAGTACTCCTTCACTACTACGTCTGTTATTAAATCCACTTCGGCCAGGCTCATTATTGTAAAATGCATTGAATTCTCCATCTCTTTTATTCTTCTCATTGAAGTTTTCACTTTCAGCTCCGGCACCAGAAGGAACACTGGACACACATTGATTGAGATTGAACTCTTTCCTCCTAGAATTAGTATCTCCACTGGCATTCTCATCACTAGAAAACTTGCTCGCATCGTCTGAAAGTGGTGTTGAGGACAAGGGTGAATTATCATGACATTCAGCCAGTGGCTGTGACTCAGGCCGGGGTCGGCGAGAAGTTTGAGTCCTTTTCTTCCTTACAGGATTGCCAATACCATTGAACCGAGTACTTCCAAACTCTTCCATGGAAGGAAACGCTGTTATTGCACACGTCTTGTGGCGCCACTACTTTAAAGAGGATGGATGGAAAATAAAAATAATGACAATATCCAGCAACTTTGACGATGCTACAACATAGATATTAAAAGAAGTAATATCAGAATTTATATTTAACAGTTCCTTACAAAGTCTCCACTGGATAAGAATGAGAAGAGAAGTGAGAGGATGTGAAGCATTCAAAAAATTAGCTCCACGAGAATATTTACAAGGAAATCAGTAAGTCATACAAGCCGTATCCCAAAATGGGCAAAGAAAAAGGCAAAAAAGAGAGCTTTTGAAAAAGGGTGGACAATCACTAAAGCTCGGCAATGTGGACAAGAGAAAATCCAAAAAAAAAAAAAAAGGCTTTCATATCTAACAGATCCAACTGTTGAGAAAGAAGGGGGGGGGGGGGGGGGGGAACAGAACTTCAGCGAAATTTAGATAACGGGAGTTGGAGTAGATACAACCATTCCAAAGAATAACAGATTGAAAAGCACGAGGATGCAGTGAAATCAAATCATGTGAGATTGCGCTAAACTGCCCCAAAACAGGACAGAACAAATCCGGAAATAAAACAATTGAGGAACAAAAAAAGCCCATAAATCCAAATTAACCTAAACTTTATTAACCCAGAAGAGTTTTAAGAATTCCAGATGATACATATACAGCCTAATAAACCCGAACAACCAAAATCGTTGAATCAAAAGCAAACCCAAATTATTTAACACATACCAAACCCTCGAACAAAACCCAGAAAAGATTATAACCCCCCACACACATACACGCACAAGCATTCATCAATCACCATAAACAAGCAGAAACCCACCAAACAACACCTATCCAGAACCATGAGAACGCACTAAATAAACATTTAAAAAAAAAAAGGCCACATAGAAGAGCATCACAGGATCCAGAGAAATTGAGAGAGATTTATGCACTACCTTCTTCGTCTTCGACCACAAAATCGAAAACCGAGACAGAAGAAAAACCCAAAGAAAAGAACAAAACCAGAAGAGAAACAAAACAACAGCGCGAAGAGATAGTAGTAGCCAGGGAGAGAGAGGGAGAGATAAGAGAATTATTGTCAATATTATTCTATGAGGTTGGGTGTGAGAAAATATGGCGGTGTTTGGTATCGGCGAGGATAGAAAAGGAGGAGAGCGTTTTAGGGTAAGAGAAGTTTGGGTAAAGAATGATGATGGGAACAGGAGAGAGAGAAGAGGTAGAGGTAGAGGTAGAAGACTAATAAACTTCTTGTTCACCATTTTTTTGCTAATTCCACGCCCAAACCCAAAAACTCCCCCCTGTGTTTTTTTGTTTTTGGGTCGGTCTCACACACGCCCCAACTCGGCGATCCCACTCAGTAACCCGTCTCTCTATGTCTCTCTCTCTAAAATCTTTCCCTTTATCTCTCTATCTCTCCCTTTGGCTTTCCTTTCCTTTTTATTTTCCCTCCTCTTTCTACACGCACGGTTGTGCATATGCTGCAAGTTTGTGCGCAGGTTAAGGAGGGTGAGCACTCCCCAGCTACGTTAGTTACTTTCCTCTGTTTATTTCCACGTGGCAGTATTTTAATAGGATGATGATACACTACTTTTACATTTTTGTTCAGGTCGATTTATAATTAAGAAATGTTATGAATTTGAATTTTCTAAAATTTTAATTCTATAAAACGAGATAAATATAAAATAAATCTCACAGAATTTATAATTGTTCGAACAAATTTTACAAATAATATAAAATACTTAATAAATGTTATGAGACTTGCTTTATATTTATATATATATATATATATATATCTTCTATTTTAGACCCTAGAGTTTGATTAAAAACTCTATGAACTTCTATCCCTTTAGGTTTTATCATTTTTCATCCATATAATATGTTACATCTCGAGTGACTTTATGCATAAGTAATTAAGTTACAAAATACCTAAAATGTGACATGTAATGGACATGGTTAGAATGATTTGAGATGAAAAATAATAGTGTTCATTATAATTATGAATATAATCGAAGATATTTTATCACTACATTTTGAATAATTATCAAATAACTTAGATATGATGTTTTGATTAATATTTCTCGTCATTTATTCATTTTTTTTTTATGTCGAGAACCTCTCCAAAACAGGGCCTTTTGGATCCATTCCTGCAAAGTAAATTACGGTCCATGTACTGCACCCTCGAAAGTTTCCCTACACGAAATTGGTTAAATCGCTGGGACCCATTCCTACAAAGTAAATTACAATCCCGTGCACTGCACCCTCGAAAGTTTTCCTACACAGAACTAGTTAAATCGCTGGTTTTTCATTAGGGGTGTGGCCCCAAAAGATTGTTTGCACCTATAAAATGTTGAACATTGGATCTTGAAGAGAGTGATACCTCAAGACCAAGACTTTCACCACTTGAGTCAATCCCTTGGGGTTTACTCATTTATAATCTCAAGAGAAATGCTTCAAGTACAAAAAGATTTTATAAATGTAAACTCACAAATTAATATGCATTAACGTGATACATTAGATTGTAAAGTTATTTTTATGTAAAGTAAATCTAACATATCACATAAAGTTAAGTCAGTTTCTAACTTTATTTTTATAAAATCTCTTTGCAGATATAGAACTTTTGCTCCAACCTTTTCTAGGACTTTTACCAAAATATAGTTTAACATATTAGGATGATTAAATATACATTTTTTTAAGAGCAAACAACAATTGAAAAATCATGTTTTTCCAACTTCAACGGTTCAACCTGAAATCCCACAAATCAAACCAATGGCCCTCAATAGTCGATACCATCACTTCATGGTGAGCAAGAACATAATGAAAATTGATCGATCTGGTGATAATGAACGTTGGAGGTGGAGGGACAATGCACAGACAAATCTTTCTCAAATTAATTTAATAATAAAATCAAACGACATGAGACGGTTTTATGATTTTCGAAACTATTAACTTCAAACTCAAAATTTATAACGATAGAAACAGGGGAAAAAAGACAAGATTAATCAAATATAAAGCCAAGAGGATGAAGCAAGCTACAAAGGCATATTTACAAAATTTATCCATGAGGAGAACCACGGCCTACGGGGAAAACGAACAGTGGTTCTCCACAAAGGATGACAAAAGCACCTGTTCCCACCATCCCAACCAATCACAATTACAAGCATATGGCATATATAATAAGCTCCATATTTCTTTCCCCCTCCAACTTTACAAGGAATGAAGACTTCCGGGTTAACTTACATTAAAAAGTCCTCATCTTCCTTCATGAAGATCTTCAGAGAAAACTGCTGTCCTTGAGATGTTTTCATTCTCAAAAGCACTGAAGCCAGAGTAAGGACCGGAAGAGAACATTGAAGATGTCCCATCAGACTCAAATGTTGTAGGTGACTGCCTTAGGTTTGGCCGGTTGTTGGATGTAGTTAACGTGGAATCTTGATGTTCTGTGACCCGCTGCACCATTTTAAGTGACTGTACCACTTCACCCATTGTAGGCCGTTGGCTTGCCTCGGGAGCAACACAAGCTGCTGCAATTGTGCAAACCCGTATAAAATCTTCCTTTGGGTATTTTCCCCCAAGCCTCGAATCAGCAAGCTCTTCCAGCCTATCCTTGTCTCTCAGAATTGGTCTGGCCTGAAAGCAATACAACTAAGTAGTCTTACACTCTCTGTCCAGATTAATAATTCTATAACACATAATTACCAACCTGATCATCATAAAAGGCCAAAATGCAAAACCTATGGCACCACGAACAATGATTATTGAAAGACGAATGAGAAGAAAAAGGGATATATCTGAAAATAAGACTAACCCAACTGACAAGATTTTCCTGTCCAGATGGCTGTGACATATCCACTGGTTTCCTTCCTGTCAGCAATTCAAGTAGTACAACCCCATAGCTGTAGACATCACTTTTAACAAGTAAATGTCCAGTCATGGCATACTCGGGAGCTACATACCTGTAAATTAATTTCATTCCATCTTAACACCGATGTTCAATTACAGAAACAATAAAACTAATGATAGGAGAGAATGAGACCAACCCAAATGTGCCCATCACTCGTGTGGAGAGGTAATTTGCTCTGCCTTCAGGAGCCTGTTTAGCAAGGCCAAAATCAGCGACTTTAGCATGAAAGTTGTTCTCAAGCAATATATTGGATGCCTTGAAATCCCTGTGGATAACACAAGGCTGTGAGTCCTCGTGCAGGTATGCAAGTCCTCTTGCAGCATCAAGTGCAATCATCATTCTAGTGTCCCAATCCAAAGGACAATTTACTCCCAGGGGACCTGAGGCAAATAGAGTTATTGTCAATTGTGTATGAGATCTACCTTACACATGGAAAGACTTCTTTCTTTTTAAGTTTCTACTCAAAGAAACTCCAGTAAAAAGAGAAACATCAAACTCAAGATTCTAGTAGAACGTGACTCAAGAAAACAGATTACCATGGAGCCACGCCTCCAAGCTTCCATTTGGAATGAGCTCATAGCAAAGTAGGTTTTGGGAAGAGTCACGACTGCTGTAGTAACCCACAAGTTTCACAAGATTACGGTGATGCAGCCTACTAAGCATCTCAACCTCTACCAGAAACTCTTTATCCCCTTGTTGCCCTCCACCAGTAAGCCTCTTAATTGCTACAGCTGTACCATCACTTAAAACACCCTTGAAAACTCTACCAAATCCGCCTTCTCCAAGTACACTTGCAGATTCAAAGTTGCTTGTAGCTTCTTTAAGTTCTTCATATGCCAGAAACCGAGTGCTGGTTGGGTGGGGAAGGGATCCTACTGCAGGAACTGCGCCCACAGTCCTCGGCTTTTCTGAGGGAGCTAAAAAGAAAACCATCGATTGAAAAAGAAGAGTTAAACTAAAGGTTTCATGAAAAGCAAGACCCATAACAGCCATGCAATATCTTTTTTTGATAGTTAAACAAGAAATTTTATTGACTGCAACAGGCATAGCCCATGTACAGAGGGTCGTATACAAGAGAAACACCCAAGCATTGGTTAGCAATTGATGCAAGAAAGTCATGAATACTCAATCCATTGAGAACAGCCGTGCAATATCAGCCAAAGTCTTTTTCTTCAGCAATATAGTTGTTTTAATGAGATGTCCAGTGTTGTTACATTCCATAAAGTCATCTACGCTAATCATACCTTAAACACAGCAAATTGAAATACGCTCCTAAAGCTACACTTCAAACACAACAAGGTATTAACATATTCACAACGTGGGGAAAAACTTAACTGGAAGGCTACCTTTGGCAAACCAAGATATACTTCAACCTTTTTTAGTCAGCTGGGTTTGGGTAGTGAGAATACTTGAGAAGTGTTGAGAATGTTTGTGAATAGTAGTGAAAAAGTAATAATAGAATATTGAATAGTAGTAAAAAGTAGGTAAAAAGTAATGAATAGTAGAAAAGTAGGTGAAAAGTAATAATAAAATAAAGAATAGTAGTGAGAGTACTTGAGGTACTCTTGGTAGCCAAACTATCCCAATTGATATTCCCTGTGTACCTGGATATTGCCTTTTTGGCCATTATAGAAAATTCTAGAAGTTAATGCTAGAAAAACATAAGGAGCAACCATCCAATAATACAGTGTACTAAAAAAGAAAGCTAACTTTCTATATTGTCCTTGCACTGTCTTTGAAGCGCTGATTGTTTTTCTCACCATATGCACCACATTAAAAAAATCGAGATTATTCTTCAGAAGATCCTACTGTGATCACTCTCTCAAATCTTCCTTTCCACCATACTTGTATTAAAGCCGAGCATAATGCCAAAAATAGGCCTTAAATCTCTCACCCAGCAAATATTTTTTCAATCCCAAAGAAAGTTCAAGAACAATTCAAATGTCCCCTAACTAAAATAACAGGCCTATATAAAATAATGATAAATGGTAAGCAATTGTGGAAGCTCGGTTATATTTTAATAATATTGTACAGACGTAGTAGTTAACAATTATTGAGGACAAAAATTTTTCAATCATACCTACACCACCGCAAACTTTAAAGGCATTACCAAAAGCTTATGCATAATGGTTTAAACCACTAGCAAGTTATTAGAGGGTTTTCATAGAGATTATTAACAAGAAGCAAAAACGACTGTGAGAGACATGAACTCGGAATTTGGGATAAATACCAGTTTCTATGAGAGATTCTTTGGCCTTCCCTCGGTGGAACGTGCAACAACAAAGTATAAGCACAGATATTATGCCAATGAACAGCACACAAGCACCGATACCAAGTATAACAATTAAATTTGAATGTCTGTTTCTGTTTGAACCACCGGGTGATGTAGCAGTTGGTGACTGATATGGTGGAGATTCCACAGGTGGAGTAACAATAGGAGCTGTATATCAGATGCATGGCCATGTCAGTGTTCAGAGAACAAAGTAAACTTCCATAGAACAATCATCGACATAATATTGGAGCCAAATAAGGTATTGTAATACACCATATTAAATATGGGAGGTGGTTAATGGGATCTCACATAGCCTAGGAGGGAAACGTCTTGTGGTTTATGACAATTCTAAGGGTCTCTAATATGAGCAGCCAGTTGTAATTTTTGAAAAGGAAAAGATTAACGAAATGCATATTAAACATGATGTGTATGTGTGAATTATGTTGTATGAAAGAAGAAATAATTGTTCTTTAAAAATCAGCAAGTATTCCAAGTTTGGTTTTAAAAGAAGTGGAACGATGAATCATAATCAAGATAAAATCCTATTTTTTAAGAAGTTCAACTAGTCAACCAGGCAGCAGCAATTTGTTATGAAAAAAATGTTTTTCTTTAATCTAGTTGTAGGATCAATATAGAAAATTATTGCAGAGCCAAAATTCTTGAGTAACAGAAACCAGTAGCATCTTATAAATCCAATAGACACCCTGCCTGATTACCTGGTGAAGGCGGAGGAGGCTGAAACCAGGTGAAATTGAGAAGCTCATAATCACCAACTAATGTAGGGTCTAGATGAACCTTATGCATGGCAAGGGAAGAGTTTATTGCAGATGCCTCACTGGCAGAGAAACTGAATCCAGTACGTGGAACTATATCCATTGAAATATTTAACCTTGATAAGCTGAGTATGTAAAAGTTGATCAGCTCAATCTGGGAAACATTCAAATGAAGTTGGAAAGCTAATTCATCTAGAAAAGGCTTCCAGTTAGGGTTTTGAGAGACATTTAAAAGGAGAAGGTCTAGCTTTATCGGATACACACAGTCACACCCTTGAGTCCCTCGCTTCAATACCATGTCTTGTGCACAACAATCTGGCAAAATGAAAATTTATCGTGCGCATTAATATAAATGAGGTAACCACATATTTAATAAAAACAAAACAAGGAAACTTCATATGAGTCAATTACGAAACTTATATTAAAATTAAAAAGAAAAAAACTGTTCAAGGATCAATCTTTCCATGGAAGAGCTGCCTACAAATTTACTTATAAAAAAAAAAAGAGTTGCCTACAAATTTAAAATAATCAATAAAGAGAAGGGAGTAAGAAAATTACAAAACAGTTTAGTCCAAATAAAACTAACCAGAGATATAAGGAGATAGAGGTGGCTGAGCTAAACTGGACAGAGGTGCACCAGTATCGGGCTCTGTTGGGGCAATATTCTTCAAACTAGCAATAGGTAGTGCTAATGCATTCCTCTTCATCAATGGTTTTGACAGACGTGAACTAATAGAGTGGTGACTGGAAGTTACCAGTGGGCCATAAAAAGGAGAATGCGCCGGTGATAGTGCAATTTTTGGTGCACCACGTGGAGAAAAATGCTTGCGTTGGGGTTTATGGAACAGAGGAAGATCAGCTGGTAGAGGCAGATCAGGAATAGCAGGTGCAGACCAAGGTCCACTAGTTGGAGATACTGAAGGGGCTTCAAGATTATTGGATACATCAGCATCTGTGATGCATATCACATAAAATAACACAATCAACGGTTTGAGCAAGAAACATCGAAGCTTTTCCAGTACTCCTGCAAATTTGTTCAGTATAAACACTCAATCTACTGAAAAGAAGAAACCATTGCAGCTATCAAAATAACATGAGCTTTCTATTTGATACATGTCAACAATTCAAGAACCCAGCAGGTATGCAACACATCAATTTTATTTTGAATCGGTGAAACAGTTTGCTCCCATAAATATAAAAACAACACACCACAGAATAATAAACAAAGTCCAACATTGTGTACACTTTGCTCCATTTGGTAGCTGACAGAATGCAGGAACCCAAAAGAAAGCAAAACACTATATATTGGATTCTTCACAATATGGCAAATCTAATTCAACTATTGGCTGAGAAACTATTTCCTAACAACAATATGACAAGAGATGACTCATTTAAATTTCTATCTTCTTATCTATTCCTAGCTTGCCTACGTAGCTAAGCAGAAAGAATTGCACAACTAGAAATCAGTTTCAGTATAAATCATAACTCAGCAAGCCACAACACCAACAACCATTGCTCAATGAATTCAAAATTCCTGTCAATATACCAAGCAAAGTGCTCTTGATTTCCAATGAAAATTAAATAAAATTGAATAAGTTTCAAGTGCCAATTTCCCCACTTTTCGTAGTGTTGCTCCCTCAACAAGAATTCAACTAAGCCAAAACAGTGCCTCACCACCGACAATAGATGTTTGTACTTTCCTGTTGCGATTAGCATATAATGAACTCACATAACAAAAGGCACCTTTTAGTAGCGAATACACGCTAAGAAAACAAAAATGAGAATCTTAAAAAAATGGAACCGAAACCTAGCATTTGGCTCGACTAAGGCCCGTTTGGATACAGAGGATCTCACTCATCTCATCTAATTTCTAATAATCTCACTACTATTCACAAACCATCTCATCTCATCTCATCTCACTATCCAATCTAAGAGTTTAATAATTCCACAAGACTAACAACAGTGCGCAAGAGATGCAAAAACTAAATTCCCTTTGCTTTTTTTCTCGGTTTTGCCAAGCTATGCATACGATTCAATATGTAACATGTTCTTTACTTTTTTCCCGACTCTTCTTTATTTTTCCACATTTTATCAGCAACCAAACGGAGCACTAAGAAACGGTCAAATGGAATTGAAATCAAACCACAAGCGAATGAAAATTACCGTTGGCGATAAAAACCACGACAACCGACATCACCGACGCCGTTGATTACCACTTAGCGCTTCGGATCTGTTACAGTGAGACTCGATGAAAGCAACGGCGAGATCTCTCTACAAAACGAGCATAACACACACCTGAACTCCAAACCAACACTAGGAGCTGAAACAACCTCTAGCCCCAAACGAAGGAGGATCCAACGGCAGATATATCGTGAAAATCCGAACTCGGGGCGGTGGACTCGGAGTCGAACATGCCATTACTGAGGGCAATCAGAGAGGCTAATTTCGAAAGCTGGAGCCCGTCAAGAGAGAGAGAGAGAGGCGGGGGGAGAGGGGGTTTCTGTGACTGTTGGTGGAGATGTCGTTTGGTTCACTCTGTTTCTGTGCTCGAGAAGCCTTTTTTTCGCCTTTTTTGTGAGTTTTTTTTTTTCCAGGAAATAGTTTTTTGTTTCGATGTGTGGGGAACTGCAGGGAAGCGCCCGGGCTTTTATTGCGTCTAACGTGCGCCGTTAACGGAAAAAAAAAAACAGTATAACGGTAAAAAAAAATAGACGTTCCTTTCAGTTATGCAAGTAGGAGTGGAGATACTCGGCGATGCTGGTACATGCTTCTACTGTGAGTCTGTGATGATTGATTATTTGGATTATTTTTTTTAATACTAGTATAGCATTTCATCTCATCTCATTATTATAATTTTTTTAAATTTTCATACAAAATAAAATAAATAATTCAATTTTTTTAAAATCTCAATTCAATTTTTCCAAATCTCAAACAATAATAATATTAAATAATAATATTCTAATAATATTTTTTTTAACTTTTATCTTCCATTTAAAACCATCACATCTCATTTCTAAATTCAAACCAGCCCTAAGGGTGATGCTACACCCACCACATAGAATCTCACCGATTGGCAAGACTTTTTTTTTTCCTTTTGTTTTAACATTTTTTTAAACACTTTAAACATTTTAAAAAATACAAAAAAATCATAAACTCATTAGAAAAACACTTCTAACTATTAAGTAAAAAGAAAATCAATCGGTGGGTTTTTTCGATAGATTTTATAGGTGGGAGTAGTGTTTTTCAATTCTAAATAGACAAATTTTATACAATTTCTTTATAGAAAGTGAGTCACACTAAGAAAAAATATTTTTTAATATTATTTTAATGTGAGATCTACTTTTTTACAAAGCTTGCACAGAACTTGTACAAATCATTTTTCTTTTTGTTAAGAGTAACGATAAGCGTATAATGTTTTACAACTCTTCTTTAACAATCAATAAAATCATATCACTCTATTAAAAACAAATTTTAATATTACAAATCTACTATCCATTTAATGTAGAGTTATAATTTAGTTGTAAAATAGTTATAAATTTTTTTCCTTTCGTTAAAACATTATTTTTTTCATTTTAATTATTTCCTTCAATTATCCATTAGTAGCAATTTAAATAATGGAGTATTAGCTTGGATTATATTTCACATTCCATATTTTGGATGATATATACTAATAATAATTCTACTTATTATTCATATACCACACACATATTTTATTTTTTATCTTTTTATTTTTTTCCCCTTAACAAGTATGCGGTGTATAGATAATGAGTAGAAGAATTCAATTAGAATTAAAAAAAAAAATTAAAACAACAGTGGTGTTTTATGTAAGCAATTGGATAGAAGAATTCATATAATAGAATAATGGAATAGGTTAAGTTTTTAAAAGATTAAGATTGTTTTAAAATTAAGTTGGGAAGTCATGGCGGTGGCTGTGCTAATCTCCCCGAAAGTTTAGATTCTATGGATAAGTCCTAAGAACTTTGTCGTGAAGTGATTCTCCCGTTATAAAAATAATAATAATAAAATTAAAATTTATATTCAAACCGTAGAACCAAAAACAGAAGATACTAGATTTATAATGAAAGGTAATAATATTATAGAATTTATTTTTTGTGTCTATCTCTTACACTCTACACTCTATAATTCAATCATAAATCTTAGGAACTATTTACCCAAATTTCAATACTAAGATAAAGTAAACATAGTTAGATAAATAGGGATATAATAGAAAATAGTGACACATAAAAATGTTTGGTTGGCAAATAGCATATAGAAAATATAATATTATGAGTGCATACTCTAATCATATAACAAGTATATATACATCATGTACATATTCCATACATATGTGCCTCTATTTGGATATTAAAAAGAAAAAACGTTACTCTGCTAACATTTTCAATCAGACCTCAATTCTCAGTTAGGGTTAGTCTATTCAGTACTGTTATAACCAAACCAAGATATATAATTAATGGATATAATATATGACAACAACATCTAAGAAATAACGTCCCAAGTCCACATCGGAAACAACATCGATGTTAGACATGAAGTACTGAAGCTTTAATTGGTTATGAAACCTAACTTTTACACAAAGATGTTTTAGAAATTAAGATGGGGGGGGGGGGGGAGTGCATGAAGGAAGGAGGACGTGGCTGGAGGCGTGACCATGAATCTTGGAGGCAGGCAGTATCACTATCATTTGATTTTGAAGGGTCCTCGAAATCCAGTCTTAAAAGTGATTAATATTGCAATAGTAATACACAGCTTCAATATGTAACACCAACCACTAATGTGGATATATAATGGACTGTTTGTCAATAATAAATTATGGCTAAGCTATATTGTCCCACATGACTTGTCAATTCTTAAGGCCCCCATAGATAGAACCAACACTTTCTTTTGTTTTTTTTTTGTTGGAGAGGGGGTGCTTATAGGAGTGGGTAGCGGGGTTGGGGATAGGAGTGGGTAGCGGGGCTGTCCCCAACTACCCAGCCCCTGTCCGCCCCATCCTTCATGGAAAACCGCTAACGGGAGTCGGGGGTGGGCTAATTCCAGTGGGGCACCACGCCACACCCAGCTCCGCATCCCTCCCATATTTAGTATAAAAAAATATATTTTTATTATTTATATAAATATATTGTATATAGATATATACAATTTGTTAAAAACTTCAGTTGAATTTAAGTTAATGGATTGCAGTAAGTCTCATATTGCTTAAATATGATTATTGTATTGCCTTGGTCTCCTATATAAAGGTTGGCCTAAGAGGCCAAGGCAATCCAAAATACAACTCTAATTAGTTTATATTTTTTTAATGTATAAATTTAAATTATATTATGATTTGGATCTAAAAAAAAAATTAGACAAAAAAAAAAATTTATAGACCCAATAGGTTATTGGGTTGAGCAAGGGCAAGTCGGTGTGCAGTTTCAACCTCACCCCTCGCACCCCTAGGTGCTTAATAGGAACCTAGGTAGCTAGGGAACAATTCGAATTCTATTATTATTGGTATATTTCTACATGCTTTTCGTTTTTAAAATTCAAATAATATTTAGGGTAATATTCTAATTAAGTGGAATTATTTAAAGTGGTTTAAGTTTTAGAATGGGTAAGAGAGGGGTACATGAAATTTGCTCTATATATTATTATTATTATTATTTAGATGATATCAAACATTGTACACTATTTATAACAAATTCAAGCTCGCTTTATATATATTTTAAATTTTGGTTTGAGGGGATGAGGTTTTAGTTTCGGTATTTTAATAGAAAATTTTGACTTTTATTCTCTTTTATTTATCTCATACTTGTGCATAACATCACCTTGTTGAGATCGCGTCCCATTAAAGAAAAGTAAAAAAATTACTTATTCAATTGATTAGATGCTATGTACAAGTCTAAAGTTTAATCCAAAAAAAAGAAAAAAAAATGATGCATATGCACAGTCTCCAAAATTTCTCATCATAAAAAAAAAATTGTTATTTTTGTCTTCTAAAAAATATCAACAACATTTTACGCAACTATATTTTAAAATGAGTGATATTTTTATAATTAAAGTATATTATAAAAATAATATTACTTTATAAAAATATCTTCATTTTAAAATATAATTGTGAAAAGTGATATGCGGCTATCATTACACTACATAATAATCTCTTTGGTCAACTCTTGACTTGTTAGCATATCTAGTTTAATAGACCTCGTTTGTTTTCGGAGATGAGATGAGATGAGATGAGTTGAGATTAAAGTTAAAAGTTGAATAAAATATTGTTAGAATATATTTTTTTAATATTATTTTTGTTTTGAGATTTAAAAAGTTGAATTGTTTATTTTATTTTGTGTGGAAATTTAGAAAAATTATAATAATTAGATAAGATGAGTTGAGTTGAGAATAGTTGTGAAAACAAATGCAATATTCTTAATTGGGATTCTTTAAAGTGGCTTAACCACTTTGCGTATTAAGGATGAGATGATACATTAAATTAAATGTATATAATATATATCCTATGTGTGATTTATTTTCTTTATAACATTAAACATTATAAGATTATACACTACGTGATACATATCGCAAACTTGAACTTTCTCTTTTTATGTATTTTAAAATAAATAAATAAAAATTGGTATGAGGGCATGGGATATTGTTTTGATATTTTAATAGAAAAATGGCTTTGTATTATTATTATTATTTATCTCATACTTGTGTATAAGATCATTTCACAAAGGTTGCCTCCATTAATAAAAAGTGGACAATTTGTTTAATTTGTGTGATTTGATAGTATTATAAAAGTCTATAGTTTCACGGGATAAAATATTTATACTGCGTTTATGCTAAAAATATCTTAAATACAAGTTTAAGTTAAAAACCTTCTTTTGTTATTTTATATAAACAAAAAGTATATTTATCAATCAAACCTCAATTCTTGGGTGCATATATATATATATATATATATATATATATATATATATAAAATCTTCACAACCTCCTAACACTCCACACTCCACATTATTTTTAGTTTTTATTTTTTTTCTTTTATTAAATATTTATTATATGAATAATGAATAAAAAATTTGAAATAATCTAAAAAGAATAAACTCAAAAAAAATATTAAAAATTTAAAAAATTAAAAAATTAAAAAAAATGTGGAGTGTGGAGTGTGGTGGAGGTTGTGTAGCAAAGCTCATATATATATATACACAATAGTACTTTCTTCCATCAACATTTGACTTGTTAGAGTATTAGTAGTCGCCAGTGCCCTAGCTAAAATTTGGTTAAAATTTGATTAGAAAATTCACTTTTATAAATTTGACTAGTCATTTTTAACAATATCAAATAACAAACTCTTCAAATATATCATTATTTTATTAAAATATTAATTTTAGCCTTTTCATTTATTTTAATTCTAATTGTAAATTAAATATTTATTCGTTATTAAAAAGGTACACATTAGTTTTCTATCGATCATATTATTCTAAATGATATAATTTTCTAACGATCTTTTTTTTTACAACAGTCATATTCTTCTACTATAAAACATAACATCTCCTAATTATTAATCATTGGATGAATTGATCATGAATGCAATATATAAGAAATATTTGATATAGAAGGATCCACTTGAAAGAGCTCTAAGAATTTTTTATTTTGTTTTTTTTGTTTTTTTTTTAATTTGTTAAAAAGGCTAATTAATGGACTCCATTCTAGAAAAACACTCAGTCTTGTTTTCGAGATAACTAGCAAGGTTCCGCATAAGATTGTTTTAAAATGTAGTGATCTATTTATTAGAAACAAAATCAGCCAATTGTTGTGATATGATTCATTATTGTTAGCAAAATCAGCCAATTATTGTGACATGATTCATTATTATAAGCAAAATCGGCAATCTTTTATGCAAGGAAATTATTTGGCCAGCTGTTTGGGTTGGTCAAATTTGGCCAGTGAAAAAGGGAAAGGCCAAATTTATTGCCGAGTCTGGTGTAAGAAGTTTTTAAGCAACTTAGCTATAGTTTGATCAAAAT
Organism: Juglans cinerea; assembly: GCA_961763995.1. Lineage (NCBI taxonomy): Eukaryota > Viridiplantae > Streptophyta > Magnoliopsida > Fagales > Juglandaceae > Juglans > Juglans cinerea. The sequence continues at coordinate 25,618,369 of CAUIVZ010000005.1, forward strand.
TTAACTTTTGTTAGGCCACTACTAATGCTCTAAGCACACATGATTTGGTTTAATACAAGTTGATTCAATTTCAGTTATATATCATATTGTCATCTTAATAAAATCTATCATCCTAACAGCGTTTAAATTTGGTTAAGGGAAAAGAGTAAATGATTTGTGCATGTAAGCCATTTTAGGAAAAAAATATATCAATGTTTATTTCACTTTTTTTTTTTAAATAACTTGCACAATTGATGAACGCCCTAAATTTGAAGTTTATATCTAACATTACTCTTTGGTTAAATTGGATTATAAAAATATGTCAATATATGATACGATCCGTAAATTTAACATGAACATGATATGAAATCAGCGGGTTTCAATTTGATATAAGTGATTAAAGTTAAAAGGGGTAACTAAATAAAATATGATTAATAAATGAATCAATTGAAGGTCAACTTGCAATCAACCCATATAACCAAAATAAATTATATTTTCAAATCTTATAAATGTTTAGTTTTATATATATTTGTTATTTTTGAGACATAATATTAATATTAGTATCTGACTACTTAATATCTCAAACTATTAAACTCTTTTTTTTAATATCCAATTCAATTTTATTTTTTGGATATTAAATTTCTTATGTCTTATTGGTTTAGATATTATGTATTATTGGTTTAGATATTGATTATAAAATATTTTATCATAAATTTATATGTAGTTGTGAATTATTTATATAATTATGACATGGGTTGAAATCAATCGTGTTCAGAATAATCCATTTAATTAAATGTGTCGTGTCACGCATTATTTATACAAATCATGTTAGGATTTTAAAATCTTGACCTATTTATCTAAATGAGTCGAGTTCAAATTGATCCATATACTCAAATATTCATGACCTAATAAGACACGAACACAATCCATAAACATGAATTGCCAATCTTTTGATGATGGTTAAATGTAATTTTTCTGACGCAACAAAAAAGGGGATCTAAAAACAACCCACCCGTTCAACACAACAACCTATGTATGGGATTTCCCCAATCTCACTTTTGTAGTGTCGGCTTCTGTCATACACCGCAATAACCTAAATAAACCGACCTCCTCTTATAGCAGAGCTCGAGCTGTACAGACTCATAAACAAACCATGTCCAAACAAAAGTTTGGGTTCGAAGACTCTGGCATCAACTACTAAACTGCCTACAACTTCAACTTCAAGCGCTCTCAACCACCTCAGTGACTCTACGTCCTTGCCTCCTCCACGCCTCCTCTCACCCCCACAACAACTACAAGGTTGGCAAACGAGGATGCCAACCTTGATAATATGAATTACGATGATAATGACACCTCTTGGGACAACAACGCCAACCAAAATTTGCGAATTCCATCAATTTGTGAACTATATTTTGTGAGATCTCTTTGTTACACTTCTCTTTCTAATATCTGTCACCAATGACCAAACTCCAGGTTAAACAACAATATTCAACTTATTACTAGTAACCACCAAGCAAGAAGAAACATCAATGAGAAAGATAAATTAACCTTGTCCAAAACATCCTTTCAAATTGGGTACAAGTTATAACTTACTTTAAATGTTTTTATTTACTTCAAACATGTGATAAACTACTATACACGTTTTTGTTTAAAAACAGTAAGCATCTGGCACCCAAAATGAGAGGCAGATCCATTGATTATGTATGGATTAAACATAATTAATCGTAAAAAGTACTCTACGTCATCAGTAAATCAAAAAAGTAATTTCAATATGTTAAAAAAAGTAAGATCTTTCTTAACAAATCCAAATTACATGTGCTTACAAGCATGAACAATGTACCCACTAATCGAAAAAACAACCCTAATAGGATAGCAACAAGTGATCACCTTGCCTCTAATGAAATGGAAATTGATGCCACAAACATACATTTATAGAATTATGTTTGAAAATACAAATGAAATAACTTGACAAACATGGCCATAAAGCCATTAGTTGCTGAGTTTTCATTGCCCATGATGCCTTGCTGCCACTATCATTTGTGCTTGAACCATTGTCATTATATTATTCAGCAGCTCAATTGCTTCATGTATTGTTTCTTCTCTACAAGACCTCTTATTCATTTTCTTTTACAAGTTAAAGTAAAACTTTATTGATAGGAATAAGCATAATCCAAGTATCCAAGAAGTATACATAGAAAATGCCTGAGTTCTACTAAGCACCAATGAAGGATATAAACAAATCATGAAAATAGTACTCATTACAACTAATGATCGAAGCCCAAGAAAATAACATATTATAAAAGAATCTCTTCAGCTCATCTAAGGAACGCTTCAGGTCTTTAAAACACCTCGTATTTCTCTCCATCCCCAAACACCACATAATGCAAAGGGGAATCATTTTTCACACGACAACAGTGTAAGCATTTCCCCTAATACCTTTCCAGCACCTAAGAATATACATATCTCTTCCAGGCATAACCCATACCACACCAATCCAGATTAAGATCTCATTCCACAAGAACCAAGTCACCTCACAATGTAACAAAAGATTATCTACGGATTCTCCATTTTTCTTACACAAGAAACACTAATCCATAATGCTAAGACCACATTTCCACAAGATACACCAATCATAAACTAGATGATAGTTTAAGACGAGAAAAGTGCTACAGCTACAAATAAATCTTATAAAAGTAAACTTACAAATTGATATAACTCTATATAATACGTTAGATCTGTTTATTAATAAAAAATAATTTTACAATCTAGTATACCACATCAGTTTACGGGTTTACTTTTTGTAGAATTTCTTTGTGGCTAAAATATTTCTCTTATGACGAATAATTGTAGATGATAACCTCTTGTCAATTTAGTGCAAATCCAATTCACTATTTCCTTTATCCATGACTTCAATTTCACCAATTTTACGCAATTTATTATCATTAAACATCTCCCAACATAAATGCTTCAAATAGCATAAGCAATTAATGGCGAAAGAAATTATAATAATTTTGAAGAATATATAGAGCAATCACGGTCAATAACACTTCATTATTGCAATCGTGCTAGCAACCAATGGAGACCTGCCATCGACGGGGCAAAGACATCAACATTACTCAAGCCACAATAATTACTGCACTAGATTCTCACAAGTTTGGAGAGTTGGTTTGGGATTTTCGTATCGAAACTACTCCCACAAGTAAAAATGGACCAAGTACGAGTAGGAAAACAAGTTCGAACATGAAATAAAACCCTCATATCAGCAAGAAAAATAGTAGATTTAGGCCCCGTTTGGATTGAGAAATCATCTCAACTCATCTCATCTCATCTCATCATTACAACTTTCTCAAATTCTCACACAAAATACAATAAGTAATTCAACTTTTTCAAATCTCAAAATAATAATAATATTAAAAAATAATATTCTAATTTGAAGGGATATTTGAGCCCCAACAATTTTAGCTAAGAGATAAAGTCAAGAAGGGACTCAGACTCCTAAGAGGGAGATGACTCATACTCCTAATAATGATTCAGACTCCTAATAAGAAATAGACTCTGACTCCTAAAAGGAAAAGGTTCCATTAAGCAAATTAGACTATATCACTCCAAGGAAATAACATCTATAAATAGCCTACATGAGGTAACAAATACTGGACTTGAACTAGACTTTATCTTTACATACATTTACTCTTATATAATTACTGACTTAGGTATCAGAGTATCCACAGGGCAACCAGTGCCGCCTCTTTATTTGTTGCAGGTGATCTGTGTGGTTGGTGGTGTGAATCACGTTCTTTACAGTGGCGCCGTCTATGGGATCTTTACAAACTTTAACATGATTTTCACATGCCAACTACTACGCAATCGTAAGCAAACCGCGATTTCTTAATGCTAGAAAGGAGAGTAGGGGAATTCCGCGATTCACAAGATCGTCTCCAAAGACCATATAAGATCTCCTCAACCTTGTTATTTCCGATTATTTATTTTTCTAATAATGCAGGAAGGGTAAAAAATAATAGAGGAAGAACACGAGAAGTATACTGCACGTGCAGCATGCACTACGTGCCATGCGTAATACACGTAAGGGATGCACGACATGCACCCAGTTCCGCCACCGTCGACTGGCCAGTAATCCACCTGTGATGCAACGACGGCGGAGACTTCCACCGGATCGGACCCCTGTGTGCACTGCGGGTAGAAAGCAGCCAGTTGTCGAAGGTCCACTTGCTATGCACAGCCCACAGAGGCCACGACTTGGACCCATCAGCACTTTCTGTCGCCAACAAGATTGTTCCAGACCACGACACTTTTTGCCGTCGCCATTTTCTGCTCACCACCACCACCGAAGCTTACTGCATGAGCTCCCCAACGCCAACACCACGACGTGCTCGCCATACCAGCCCATCCATGACCTCGTGGAGCCACCCATGGCCACATTGCAAAACTCTGGCGTCCTCTATTGCCACCATGGTGGCTCTCGCAACCATCAAACAGCACAGGGTACGTCCAAGCACATAATGTGCATGGCCCAGCACACCTACATGACCCCTGCGAAGATCATCATGCATGGTAGCGTGCTACCAGCCACCTCCATGTGTGGCGCCGCATAGCTTCGACCTCCCAGCTAACCAACCAGACGAAGCCGCCAGTAGGAGTTTCTTGATGTTTCCTTGCTGCCATAGAAAGCCGAGAAATGAAAGAGTGGAGCTGTCGAGACCGCCACCTGACCAGTTGGAGTTTTCTATCACCAGGAAGGAGGTCACCACCCACACAATGTTGCTCGCCAAAGTCCCTTTTCATTCTCACCAATGCGCACCATGGAAGCTCACGACTGTAGCTCGCCGTAAAGGTCCAATCGTCAACCACCGTATAACTCGTAGTGTGCTTCTGTCGTTGTGAACATTTACTTGTCACGAAGTTGCTACCAATCATATGTTCTCTCGCCACAATGAGTTTCCTCGCGAACAGTACTTGTCGCCATAATTCCACTGAAGCTCCTTGCCAGCGGTTCTCGCCATTACGGTCACTAGATCATCAACGAAAGTTTAGATTTTCTACTTTTTTCCCCTTTGTATTTATTTTACTAACATATGTGAAATAATGGAAAAAATATGAGAGGAGTAGAGCATATACATGGCGTACACTACGCGTACATGCATGCCCTACTAGCCAAAATACACGTGCATGCATGTCCCATATAAAACCTGCAATATGCATGTGATGCACAATGTTGGCAACTGTTGCATATTGGAGCCATGTACCCATAAACTTTCAAAAGATCCGTTGCACCCAACAGATCGAAACCATAACTCCACTGCAACGCCACGACCAACACAATTGTAGTGCATCTTGCCACCCCCATGGCGAACAACACTTCGCCAGAGTCACACAAGTGCAGACAATATCTCCCGGTTGCTAACTACGTTCAAGACGAGCAGCACCCCTTGGCGGGCAACAAGACCCGTGCCACTTGGCAAAAAACAAGACCCACACCCCCGGCGGGTTGTAGACCGGTGCCACTTGGCGAGTAACCAGACCAACGCCTCTCGGCAAGCAGCAAAATTGACACTGTCACCATGCAACAAGACCAAGGTCTTCGAGGTCTCCGGGAAAAGCATATGTGGTTCTGTCACTGCCCATGCCAAGGCATGGCTACCCGCGGGCATCGCCCATGTATCACCAGCCTTCATCACACATTAGCGGGATGCACATGTGTGAAAACTTCTTAGGACGCGATGCAAACGAACTAGCGTGGAGGTCAGAAGATCACACAACCATCTCCAAAGTTAGCCACCAAAAGACGAGTGACGCACTCGCGGTGCAAATGAACGGGCGTGGAGGTCAAAAGATCACACAACCCTCTCCAAAGTTCGCCAACGAACGAGCGTGGAGGTCAAAAGACCACACAACCCTCTCCAAAGTTTGCCATCAAACGTGCGTGGAGGTCAAAAAACCACACGACCATCTCCAAAGTTCACCAACAAACGGGCGTGGAGGTCAAAAAACCACACGACCCTCTCCAAAGTTCGCCATTGAACTGGCTTGGAGGTCAGAAAACCACACGACCCTCTCCAAAATTCGCCAACAAACGGGCTTGGAGGTCAGAAGATCACACGACCATCTCCAAAGTTAGCCACCAAAAGACGAGTGACACACTAGCGGTGCAAACGAAAGGGCGTGGAGGTCAGAATATCACACAACCCTCTGCAAAGTTCGTCAACGAACGGGCGTGGAGGTCAGAAGACCACACGACCTTCTCCAAAGTTCGCCATCAAACAGGCGTGGAGGTCAGAAAACCATACGACCATCTCCAAAGTTCGCCAACAAATGGGTGTGGAGGTTAGAAGACCACACGACCCTCTCTAAAGTTCGCCATCGAACGGGCGTGAAGGTCAAAAGACCACAAGATCCTCTCCAAAGTTAGCCACCAAAAGTTGAGTGACACAGTCACGGTGCAAACGAACGGGCATGGAGGTTAGAAGACCATACGGCCCTCTCCAAAGTTAGCCACCAAAAGACGAGTGACACACTCGTCGTGCAAAAAATGGGCGTGGAGGTCAGAAGACCACACGACCCTCTCCAAAGTTTGCCAACGAACGAGCGTAGAGGTCAGAAGACCACACAACCCTCTCCAAAGTTCGCCATTGAACGGTCGTGGAGGTCAGAAGACCACACGACTCTCTCCAAAGTTCACCATCGAACGGGCATGGAGGTAAGAAGACCACACAACCCTCTCCAAAGTTAGCCACTGAAAGTCGAGTTACATACTCGCGGTGCAACCAGAAAGGGCGTGGAGGTCAGTAGACCCCACGACCCTAGTACTGAACTTCACCAGCAAGCGCTGAGTGTTTACACTCTCGCCACAATCGCTGACAGCGAGTTACCTTCTGGAATGAGCCACCGAGCTCCACAACCGCCTCGCGCGGGTTTCCTTCGGGAACGAGTCGACAGACTCAACAACTGCTTAATGTGGATTCAGGGAGACGACGGGCTCCCTAACCACTTAAGCGCGGGTTACTACCAGCAAACACCAACAACAAAACAAGAGCACAACAACAATTTACATCAAGTGGCAGGAAATCCACTACTACCAACAAAAGCAAAAGTGATCACAAAAATACACACAAAAAATCAATAAACAAAAACAGTCACTCTTCGCCGACAATAAACAATATCTCAAGCAAATATTCACACAAATATTCAAATTCTTACATCCACATCAAAACGGAAAAATGCCAACAAAAAATCACAACACGGGGCGAAGTCCTCTAAGGCCACCAAAAACCAAAAATGATCACCGAACACAGTACCAGAATTGCTTTTTCTGCAGGTTACCTCCATCACAGTTGACTTGAAGATTCCAAAGACAATCAAAAAGGTCGAGCCTCGTTCACGGTGCAGCCAACTGTTAGCTAACCAAAAGGAAGTAAAGACACCCACACACACTAACTAGCATGGATCCTCGGCAGGGCAAGGGAAAACAAAAGCAAGCAGGCACCCATGAGCTAGCAGGGTAAAAAGCAGGTACAAAAAAATGCAAAGTATTTAATTTCCCATGTGCCAGCACAAAGAAAATTAGCGGGGTAACTGGAAGGGATATTTGAGTCCCCACAATTTTAGCTAAGAGATAAAGTCAAGAAGAGACTCAGACTCCTAAAAGGGAGATGACTCAAACTCCTAATGATGATTTAGACACCTAATAAGAGATAGACTCAGACTCCTAAAAGGAAAATGTTTCACAAGGCAAATTGGACTCTATCACTCTAAGGAAATAACCTCTATAAATAGCCTACAAGAGGTAACAAATAATGGACTTGAACTAGACTTGATATTTACATACATTTACTCTTATACTATTACTGACTTACTGACTTAGGCATCGGAGTATCCCCAGGGTAACCAGTGACGTCCATTTATTTGTTGCAGGTGATCTGTGTGGTTGGTGGTGGGAAACACGTTATTTACACTAGTAATATTTTATTCAACTTTTAACTTTTATTTAAAACAATCTCATATTATCTCACTATCCAAACGGGCGCTTAGTAACACTATCCGTTCCATGAAGACGAAAAGCAAAAGCGGGAGTTGCATATGATTTTTTTCTCACCATCATCTGCTACTTACTTAATCTGAGCAAGTGCGAAGTAATTATGAATCTTGCTCAAGATTTTTTACAATTTTCTACCCGAAATACCTTCCACTTCAAGAAATAGATGCAGCAAGTAAATCTTATTATATTTTATGTTGGGATCTTTATTTAATATAATGAGAAATGTATCTATTCGAATTGTAAAAAATATAAAGAAAAACGAATTGTAGAAAATGTTTGGGTCCTACATTTTGTTTTTTTGTTTTTTTTGGTTATAGGTAGTCGAGAAGTTTAATTATGGAAATAGGCAGATCCCAAGTACAGAGGAGTTTGGGTCCTAGAATTATAGGAAATCTCAAGCCAAAACTGTCTGCTCTTCAATCACTAGAATAATGTGTCCCTGCTTGTATATATAATAATAAGTTCCAGTTCCAGGCTTCTGGTTCCACTGGTAGAAGCAATGGATGGACTTCTATCGCAGATATTTGGAAAACAGAAAAATGCAAATGGAAGAGAGTATCATTCATTATCTTTGATTTCATATACTTCCAACTTCAATGAAGAACTACATTGAGAACATTGCTAAGCTGTTCAGTTTCTGCCAGCCAACTAAAAAAATCTTTCTTACAAAGGGGCTTTTAAAAAAATACATAAAAAAATACAAGTAAAATCAAATCACCAATCCCAAAACTAAGACCAAGACAAACAAACAAACAAGGAGAAACACTCCGCTATACGTCATTATGAAAATTACAGAAAGCTACTCTAATCTCATTCACCCGTGTAAAAAATTACATCAAACTTCTAATACAGAGCTGAATAGTGTATATCTATCAACCCTTCAAAGCAAGTTACGTTTAAAGAGCAGCATTATAGTTTAAATCTTCAGTGATGACCCCGAGTGGAGAATTCCTTCAGGGAGCAGAGCTAAATGCTCTTTAATGAGCAAGGAAACTTTTTCATATTTTCTGTCTCAGACTCACGTTGATGATGCTGATAGAAGATTTAGGTCGATAGTTTTCATCTGTATCCACCTCCTCAATTTCCTGGGTACAATAAATTATTAAGCAACCCAAAGTTATTATAATTGTAACCGTAAGAACTGTACATATAGAGATATTTTTTTTTGATAAGTACATATAGAGATATATATATTAAGGTATCAAAATATGTTCTTAACTCACGTCTAGAAGAAGTCCTAATTGGCAATGCTAATCACTAGCATCTAACTAACTACAGAACAAACAAGACACTAACAATTAGAAGAAACCAAAGTTGTTTGTTACCTGAACAACTTCCTCTCCCTTGACGACCTGCCCAAATACAATAAGTTGCTCGTTTAAATTTGGGATCGGTGCAGTTGTGATGAAAAGCTCAAATCCTTTGTCATTGCGCTTACCCTTGGAAGTTCCAAGCATGAATGCCTCATGTTTCAAATTCAGACTGTTTATAAACATTACAATCGTCACATATCAGATGCGGCAAAAATACGACATAGTATAAAAGCATCAAATCTTTTTTTTTCTTCTCACAAATAGCTGTCAACCTCATGGCGAGCTGATTGTAATGCTTTCCCCTCAGAGTCCAATCTTCAGTAGCTCCTAACCCTTGAGCAGTCCCCGCTTGAATGACATAGTGTTTTATAACACGGTTAAAAAGCATCCCCTTGAAGTGCCCTTTTTGACTGCAAAACCAATTTCGTTCAGATTCAGTAAAACTTGTCATGAAGAACATGTATCCTGCCTCAGCAAACGCCTGCAGGTGGTAGCATAGCAGACGTGCATCAAGCACAAGCAAGATAAAACACTTTCTGTACGAGAAGATGATGTTAACAACATTTTAGACACTTACAAATTTGACATGAAAAGATTATTTAATAATTATGTCTAGTTAGTTAACATAGATGTTTCTCCCAGATTTTACTATAATGCCTCCGTTTGAACCTTATGTGAACCCAATTCATACGTAATCGATTCAACTAACAGCTTTCAACTACCACATAGATGGTTCTGATGAACTGTTTGATACATGGAACTTCCAATAACTCAATGACCTTTCAGTATTATTCTATGGTGGTAGTTTTCTATCCATACACCACTCTCATTTTCATCTCAATGACCCACCCAAAAAACCAGAAATAAAGAAGAGACCTCCACAACCATCATCATTGTGTACTGACTATGATAGGCACTGCTGCCTACTTTAATGATATTGTGCATATGCATAATATCTGACTAATGTGCTAGTTAATGATACGAACAGAGGATGTGAAAGGAGATTTATGAAAAGTATAAATTAAGAATGTAGCAACCCAAGGCTGTGCAGTGGTTACTTGATTACTCACCATAAGTCAATGAATTCATCAACAACTTCAGGAGAACTTTCCTTGAAAAGTTCCGCAGTTATAGACCCTTTTGAGGTATTCAAAACCTATTGGAAAAGAAAAAAAATACAACTTATATTATGAATGAAAATATTTGCCTTTTTGATTCAGAAGTTAACCAATGCAATATTTGACTTTTGATAAAGCAATGGCTTCTTGTCGCTCATATCTAAATTGCAACATATCAAAGGGTAGATTTCAGAGACAAAATGGAGAACCTACAGCATATCCAGGGACATCAGCTTTTTTTGCATCCACAAAGGCGTTCCCATCCTACAGCAAATTAAAGAACAGATTCAGAAACAGAGTATTGATGTAAAAATGAGTGTGTTGGCATTCTTGTGAAAACCTTTGTAAAATTGTGTTGTAACAAGTGTTGAAGTGGGTTAAAGTGAAAAGGGATCGAAGTGAGCTCAACATGGCTCAAGAAGAACTCATACAAAGAGTTCGCTCGACAGGTGCTCGACATTGTGCTCGAGCGGAAGGTAGACAAAGAGTTCACTCAACCCTCGCTCGACATGGAGCTAGAGCGACTTCTGAAGTATATCATGAGCTCGACACACACTCGACACATAGCTCAAGCAAATGTTTAGAATTTTCACTTAAACTAGGGTTTGAGCGTCGTATTCCTGGATGGGTATAAAAGGAAACTTATGCTCTGTTCTAATGTGTGGAGAAACTGAGCTAAAACAGAGCCTCTTCTAAGAGCACTTGAGAGAAACTCCCTTCCACATTCAAAGTTAATTCTCTCTTGGAAAATACATCTCCATCATATCACACTCAAGATTAAACACAGTTGAGTCCATTGGTGTGGATGTGTTCATTGGCCGGAAGGTTTTCAGAGCTGCCGTTGATGCAGAGATCGAGATGTTTTCGTGGGAAGCTATAGAAAGGTCAGAGTTTCGGCACCGCATGCGTGCAGAGATCGAGTGGGTCACTCATGGTATTGCAAGCAAGGTTTAGCCACTACAAAGGTTTTGTGAGTGTTTCTAAATTAGTTGTAACAAACTAAAGTTTCTATAGTGGACTTGAGGTGGTGACTTACATCCGGAGTGGTTTTAGATTTTGAAGACGTTCTTCAAACGAGTTTCCACTTCGTGACCAAATTGCAGTGTTGATTATTTGTGTGATTTGTTTCATTGATTAATTGTCTGTTTAACAATATTTTTTAATAGACCATCAAAATTGTATTACACCTATTCACCCCCCCTCTAGGTGTTGTGTTGGGGTAGAACCACTGCTTTTTCATAGAGGCATTACTTTATTCTATGTATAAAAAGTTATTATAAATGCTTGAGCTTGTACTTAGCATTGAAATCCTATAACAAAAGGATGCACATACAAATACCAGATAAATCAGGCACTTTAAGCAACATCTACAATTTAGCCAGTTACATTTCTAATCCATAATAACTAGAATCCAGAAAGAAAATAACTCAAGAACTGTCAATGCCATTATAGAATTAATAAAAGGCTCATCGATAAGACATACCTCAGAAGCTGAGAAGTGATCATCTGTTTGGGATCTTGACCTATATACAAGTCAACAAGTAAAGGTTATTATCCAACAGATATCTCAAATATTTACAATGCTATACACAGACAAAACAGAACTCGCTGAAACAAAAACTTCTGAATCATTTGCTAACTTCCAATTCCGAACTTCTTCATTAATTATATTAGTGAGAATATCCCATATAAAAAAAAAAATATTAGTGAGAATATCCTATATAATTGATATTATTCAAAAGCGATAATTTAAATCAGAGATAATGTCAATGATCCATAAATCATGTGAAATATTCCCGCATGTCAAACATAAAATTCTGAAATTGAAGATTAATTATATGAAAAAATTCCGAGCATTATAAACACCGACAAGATTTCACTCAACTTGACCACATAGTTAAATCAACATAACGGTCAGAAAGTTCCTTGTTCAATCAACTTGGCAGGTCCATATCTCAAAACTCACCCAGCATTACTTTCAAACCCTGGCCCATATAGAATTTTCCTTAATATTTCAAAATATTTTCATATATTCCTACAGGTTCCATATTGTGCCAGGATATAATCTTTTTATAGGTTAAAAAAAGAAATTTAACATCATTTTCTAACAAAGAATCCCCCTTTATCATGAAAAAAATCTATGTGCTTATAAGCACAATCGATAAACCACACAAACCTTTGACTCCAGTGCCTGTATGTAGAAAACAGGAAAAACACGATCAACACAACAATCAAATTGCATAATATGATGGTAGTGACACTTATTCGAGTGGGCCCCTTCTTCTTTTTGCTTTGTTGTAGCAGAGCTTGAGGTTTGATCCTCGCCATTGAGGTTCAGGATTCGGCTTCAAAGCGTGACCAATTCCACAAAAGTCACAAAACCTAAACGTTAAAATAGAAGAATCATACTCGGTTACCGAGGCCAATAAAGACACTAAAAAGAACATAAAATAGCAATTCATCACGAGACAAGCTACGCATAATTTACTTATTAAAAAGCTCGTCCATGGACGATATTATAGACCAGAACATGAAAAACGCCAGGTCTGCTTTAATTATAATTGAATTCCGTTCCTTAAATTCTAGAACTTGTTCTCGCGGATTTGAAACGAATGGAACTCAAGAGTTCTTTGGTGTATAGCTTACAGAGAGCGGCTTCAGCTGTGTGGATCGGAGATTCAAGGCCTTCAACGTTTTATGATTCAAATTAAGAAGCATCAAATGTAAACCAACCACTAAGAACTTCCAAAAATCAATTAATCAAGAGCTTCCTCATGGCTAAAAAGAGAAAGCTTGCCAGCTTGAATCAAAGTTCGAACTTCATTTAAATCCAATCATATAGTTGAAATAAATTTGATGAGTGGTTTTAAACTAAGATCTTGCAAAATTCAAACACATGCATACAAGTTAAACCTAAACTCCGCGGCTGTAAACCGATTTAGTAATATCAGGTGACAACCAGGAGAAAACCAGACAAAAAGGGAAACTGTTCTCGGAAAACGCTGAGAATTACAGGAAAGTACCTGAGATTCTGAGAGTCTCTCTCCGCAGTCCGAAGTTTGGGTATCCTCAGAGTTTCTATTCGATCCCTTCGGAAAATCGCTCACCAAAGTGGGAACCGACGTCGTTTGCTCTCCAAATGCCGCGAGGTTTGGATGATGAGATTCAGATAATTTTAAATAAAAGTTAAAAGTTAAATAAAACATCGTTTAAATATTATTTTTTAATATTATTATTATTTTAAAATTTAAAAAAATTAAATTATTTATTATATTTTATATAAAAATTTAAAAAAATTATAATAATAATATGAAGTAAGAACAAAGACTTCCGTTATCCTAACGCGAGAAATTCATTTTTTTGCAGCCCATCCAATTTGTCTGCATACGGTTTTTGTAACGAGTTATCAGCGCCGGTACTAATTATATTCTAAAAAATGCTAAATATATGTAAGAGAAACTTAAAAAAAAATTATTTCTCTATATTGATATATTAAAAATTAAAAAATTAAAAAAAAAAAACTAACAAAATGAATTTTACAAATAAAAATATAAATAAAAAAATACATATAACATCACTCTTATTTTCCTGAGGCGTAGGCTCGAAGCCTTTGAAAACTGAGCGACAAAGATCGCCTCAATAGATCCTTTTTTAAGCAGTATTCCATACTCACTCACCAAGAATATTAGGTATGGATTCATAAATTTTTTCTATTCTTTTGTAGGAACCAATTATGATTCAATCTTTTATATTAGTATTTTATTTTATTTTTTGGGTGTCAACATATTAACGAGGAATGCTTAGCCCAATACATTAACGAGTCAAGACTCAAGATATATGTCATTTTCTCATCACGCTTCCATCATACTGTACTCTCGTGATATTTTCAGAAATTGAAAAATAATATCAAATCATTACTTTAGAAGAGAAATAAGGTAAGAGTGCAATATATGACATTTTCCTTCTGAATCTCTTTTTTTGAAAAACAAAAATTAATACACTTAGCACCACTTCTAATCCAAGTGTCCATTCCACAGCTTTTACATCAATTAAATCTCGTTTGGATACAGAAACACTCTCAACCCATCTCATCTTATTTCATCTCATCATTATAACTTTTTTAAATTCACGTACAAAATATAATAAACAATTCAACTTTTTCAAATCTCAAAATAATAATAATATTAAAAAATAATATTCTAATAATATTTTATTCAATTCATCTAAAAACATCTTCTCTCATCTCATATCATTATCTAAACGGGCCCTAAGTTTTCAACCATCCTATCAAGGAATATGTCTTTGTCCAACCCATGGGTGCGAAGCGAGTTAGGAAGCATAAGGCCAAAAAGCCCACTAAAGTGACAATAACATAACAAGGAACCTTAAAGAAATGTTAAATCGCAAACCAATTAATAAAAGCACAAAGCTTTGCAGTAATGAATTTGATTCTAGTAACACCAAATGCAAAAAGGAAAAAGGAGTTAAACAAAAGGCCATCATATTTAACATAAGGACCTAAATAAATTAATCATACATTAAAAAGTGACAACACCCACAAAGGTGGGTAAGAAAGTAACACCTTTTAATTAAAAATGTGAGTGGAAGTGGAAGTACCAAGAGTACTAACTAAGAAGTACAATCTAAATGGAGGGTACTGTCCCAAACACACACTGCTATCCTAAAGATTCTCCATTGGTGTAAAGGGTGCATGCTTGGGTTTGAAAAGCCGGTACCCCACAAAAACAGACACGCATAGGGATACTACTGATAACAGAAGGGCAAAGGCACCGGAAACATTCCCGGAGCCACCTCGTACAGACATTTTTAAATTGCCGGAAGAGATATCCAAGGGAACCCAATCACAGTTGATGGAATAGTGCCCGGAACCATGCCATGGTTGTCCATCAAGTGGATACCAGAATGCCACTGACATCTTACTTGATCCACCAAGTGTAAACTGAGCATCCTGCAGGCACCAGGTAAAATATTAACAAACTAAAGTTCTGTTGCAACATGGTAAATTTGTAACATTGAATGTACAGATAACTCAAAGGTGCCATTGAATCAATGTCATCCATGTGAAACATTGAATTCTCTTCAAACTAGAGAACAAGGTTTAAAAAAGTCAACAGAAATAACAATAACTGAGAGAATTTCAACAGATTAAACAGAAAATATCCAGAAAAGAGTTTCCTAAAGTTGTACTTTGGTTTTCATTTGAAAAATGAACTTCTATCAAATATAGTCTTTTATAAGTAAAATAACAAAACTTCTATCAAATATAGTGAAATTTAGATTTTTTTAAAAAGGGCCTATTTGAAACAAACATAAATGGCCATCGGCCCATCAAGCTCATTTCACTAATATCATAAAGTTATGCAATCAAATATGGAGGCAATTGTGTTCGCATTTTTAAGGATGATTTTCAATTGACTGAGTGCGTTTAGTCTTGGTCTGCATTTCATTATCCCCGTTAATTAACATTTGAAGAACAAATGGAGCAAATTACACACTAAGAATTAAAATATTTAAGCAAACACCGTTTCTCAATGCAGCAGATAACATAACCTGTTGAAGACGATCCATTGTTCTCAGAGGTCTAGAGAATTCAAAATAATATGTGCCTTTTTGACCATCTGATGCATATGGATTATCTTCCTCCACAAAACCTGTAATAGGCAACTAAAATATTAATATTCAACCTAAAATGGTGCAACATTAGGTAATTTATAAGATGATACTACAAATAAAGGTGAAATATAAAACCACATATGGAAAACACATGGAACAACTTAAAAACAAACAACCACATGAAAATGGTGATGTAGCAGAAGCCAAAACAGTCATAAGGACCCTTTCACCAAAATGTTCATAAGGAACAAAATAAAGTTGTTTATCTTCTCTATTTTAAATTACTAGAGTTTAGTCGCATGGGAGGCTCAGGGGTCTTAAACCTACCTACGCACCAGTGGATTTTTTTTTTTAAGAAAAGAGGTTAACAATTATGGATGTGCAGGAATTGAAACATATTAATAGAACAGTTTAAGTTATTTGGATGCTTATGTTGACAATTCAATAGATGGACCTTCCATAACATTATGCATCCATTTTCTAAATGTTTACACTTGCCATTTTAGGTCTCTGGCATGGCCAAGTGATAGTTCTGTGTAAGTTGATAATCACACTACACTACTTATGAGTAGAACTAATAATTAAATATCAAACCCTCAACAATAGATAGTTAATTACCTGAGTGAACAGAGAAGCTGCTGTGCCACCATGCACCTTTCCATTCGTTCTGTGCACTAGTATCATTTCCTGACAATAAAATAGACAAAATCATTCATACTTTGGTCACTACAATTTTATTGTGGACAAAAAAAAAAACACCAAGTAAAACCTAGAGAAGGGGAAGGAAGAAGGATGAATAAGGGGAAAATTCTATTTTTCTTTTAGGTATATGAAATTCATGCTCTAGGAATCAACCAACAACCACACCCTCAATCTCTTACTTAGGAGGAGAGGAGATGCCATTTGGTCAAAAGACCATTGGCATAAAAGGGAAGAGATAAAACAATAATAAAAGAGAAATTTGGGGATTTCCATTTTCCTTGATGAGGTATGCATGTCAAAGGATAAATAAAAATTTCAGATACAAGGAGAACCCCTTTTTGAAAAGCAATGGCACGATAAATTGTCTATGATCTTGACAGTAAAATATCCATCAAGAATTCTGCATCTATGTTCTGTCATAGACTAGTGAATACAAAGCACAAACCAAGAAAGAAGTTGCAATAATCCGGTATACTAAATTCCGAAGAAACTTTACCGAGATTCATAACTAGCAAAGAATAAGAGGGTGGCGGATCTTTTGGCCTGTTGGTGTGGAACACGGGGGAATCGTCGAGTAGCAGCTGTTTGGAAAATGGTGCCCCTATGTCTCATGTGGTGTATATATGGAATGAGAGGAATGGAAGATGTTTTGAAAATAGAGTACGCTCATTGGGGTGATTAGAGACTTATTTTTCCAATCTTTGTTACTTTGGGCTAAGGCTATTGTATTAGAGGGGGTTAATGTTAATGACTTGTATGCTTCTTTTTCTGCATGTAGGACGTAATTAGGTATATCTCTCTTGTATACCACCTGTGTACTTGGGCTATGCCTAATTTTGAGGATCAATAAATTTTCTTACTTATCAAAAAGAAAAATAGCAAAGAATAAAGAATTTAATTATCCCATTCTAAACATCAAATTGTTACATATCTATGGGAGGGATTACTAAAAAAGAAAAAAAGGAGGCAAAAAAACATTTTTCTTTCCTCTTTTGTTTATTTATTTATTGATATTCATTTTTTAGCTGCAAATCAAAACTCAGTTCATGTTATATGCAACACAAGGTACTTCGGTGAAAATAATAAGCATATATGTCAAGGGGATAGAAACATCATTGATTGTGGTTTTGGAGAAGGTAGGCAAGGGGATAAAGTAGTATAAAGGCATTGTTGAAGACAAACAGTGATGAGGAGATAGTGGTTATGGTAGTATAAGCACTGTTAATAGTGTTCTGCACTGGGGCTTTGTTTCACTTATAAAATCATGCCAACTTAAAAAGATACTAATATTTGACAATTCTCCTTTGACCAATAAAATCCATGTATTGCTGCATTCTTAAAAGGTCCCTTTTTGGGCTAATTGGGAGATATTGCTACACGTGTCATTCAAACACCCCAAGAGTGCCTATCATCAACTGTTGTCTGATCTAGTTAGTGTCTGCTCTCAAGGGGTGGCACTGTCCCTGTTCTAAATAATCAGATATATGATATTTGCATAATTCATTAGGCAAAACTTACAATTCTTGAGGGTGCATTTAGCATTCAAAGCTAGGATAGATTTATATTTATGCAGAAGCCAATATTAGCAAAGATGAAATAAAGCAATGCAACAAAGGAACTTTAGATGTGGAAACCAAAAATAAGTCCAATGTTACAAATTAGAGGATGTGGGTGAAGATGAATATTGTCTCAAGAAATTCAGGCTTAGAGGAGATGAGTTGTAGATGGGGAAAAAGGATTACAAAAATTGGGGGCAAAAGAAAAAGAATGAAGTACTTATCAAAAAAAGAAAAAGAATGAAGTAAAATCAAAGGTTATGGCAACACCAGAATTTGAAAAAGTAAATAGAGACGTAATTGCCACTATAATGGGTGATTTGCTTAATACTGAAGATATCAAAGAAAGATAAGAAGGCTAAAAGAACAAGCATAAAAGCTGTTAGAAAACGTGGTTGCAAAAATTTGAGGATAAGGAGGAGGAGGAGGTTGAGTAATTTTAGCAGGTATACGAGAAGATGAACATTGTTCTTAAGATAATAGTTTAATACGTTAATGAAAAATAATTGTTGAGGCGTTGCTGATATTCATTGTTCAACAAGAGAACTAAAGATAAACCAATATTTGAATAACTCTTCTAGGTGAGTTCCAAGTTGTGCAAAGTATGCAATGAGCTAAACCACAGACAGTGAATTAATTGTGTTGATGAAAGAGCCACAAGTTCAATGCCGCTTTAGTAGGTTTTTCTTTTGGTGCCTTATCGCTCTTTGTTTTCCTTTACTCAAAAACTTTCATTGCTCTCCTTCTAAGCCCATCAATATATTTCAATTTTCATTAAAAATAAATAGCAACAGGATATTATATTAATCCAAGTAACTAATTGAATAAAAATATTAATTCCCGACATACCTGAAGGGCCAGTTCCATCTAGATATCTACAGTGTGGGGTCCAAGCATAAAGATCAACCAAATGACCAAACCTGTTCACAAAAAAAGTGATAATAGTATAAAAGAATATATTAAGAAGGGGATTTTACTAAATTTTCATGACTTTGTACTACATGGATGCTCAAATGTGGGATTGTACTACATTGCAGTCAAGGCCAAAAGATGAGGATTGTACTACATTACCTGTCACCACCATATCCATCCCTGTTGTCTATTGGGTTGCCACCATACAGCCGTCCTGGAATAGCATTTCCAATTGAGAAGTGCATAATATCAACTTCATGCCCTTTGCATGTCTTGTTGGTGCACGTGTCTTTCCCTTCAGTACACCCACCCATCTTACAACACAAATCTTCTCAGTTTGAATTATAAAGTAGATAAAATGAAAAGCAAGCTATAAAAAAACTCAGTGGAAAAAAATTAGATGGATTAACTTACGCCATGGTATGTGGCACCTTCTCCAATTTGGAACATAAGAGCGATAGAAGGACATTTGTTGCTATTGCTGCATCAGGGACAGCAAAATAATTCAACGGGAGTTTTTCATGTCAAGGAGTCTAGGCATTAAGCTGATTGGGCATTCATTTCAACAAAGTATTTTTTTTACCATTTCTGGACGAATTGTTTGAACATTGATTCATATCTAATTGTTAGGAGTGAACGTAAAAGGCTATATTGCGAACATAAAATGTTGCCAAAAGATTAAACAGATCGAGAAAAAAGTTATAATCTAATCACGAACATAATACGACATTCCATTCTCAAAATCAAAACTTACCCTTTAGAGTACACATAGTCCCCATCTACTTGTAACATAAAGAAAACGTCATGACCATCATGCAAAGCCTGCAATATAACCATGCATATAACATCAAATTAGCAAAAAGGAATTAAAGGAGCAAAACTCATAATAAACCACCCATGATTCCCGACGAAATTGAAATCAAGATTTGAATCAAGGAAGTACCTTAACGGTCATTTTTCCTCCTTTGTATTCGTGATCTTCATCTGGGTCGAGAGCGGGGAGGAGAGGGAACTCGAAGCCATCAATGTCCTTCCAATCGTCGGCGTGGCCGTCGAGGGTGATGAGGCCGGGCCGGAACTCGGCCTCGATTCGGTTCTCCGAGTCGGACTCGCAGCTCCACTCGCCCGATTCTTCGTGCGAGTTGACCCGTACGATCAAAACGGAGCTTAACAAGAACAATAGAAGTAGAGACAGTGGTCGAAGCATCGTAGAGGGTCCGAAGTTTCGTGCTTGAAGCCTTGAACTGGATACGGGTTCGTGGCCTTGTTTTGTTTTGGATTCTGTCTCTTTGGTCCGCATGCCGTGACGTTGAGCTGAAAATTCAGCGTACCAACGCTCTGACTTTTTTCGACGTTATTATTGTAGTGGCGATCGTCGATGTCGTCTTTATATCTGGTAACGCTTCAAAGAAAGACCCATCTTTACATTTATTACGGCGAACTCTAGTTGGTTCTTAGTTTCCATTTGATTTCTAATTCTAAATATTAGAGAAAAGTTCGAATGGTGAGTAAACATAAGAAACCTATGTATTCATTATTATAATATGGTTGGTTTGGTTATACAAAACTAAATTATCTCATCTCATTTTATCTCATATAATCATTGTAACTTTTCCAAACTCTCATAGAAAATATAATAAAAATTTTAATTTTTTTAAATTTTAAAAAAAAAATTATATTAAAAAATTATAGTATAACAATATTTTATTCAACTTTCAATAAAGTATTTTATCTCATTTCATTCAAACTGTATAACCAAACGAGACTTAAATCTAAATCTCGATTGATTTTAAGTACCAAAGGATATCAAAGACAATATCGATTGATCTCATGGATCCATCTCTTGTGGCCTTACACATATTTAGATCATGCATGATATGCCATGGTTTCTTGCCCATTCATTTGACATAGTACATGATTTTCATATGTTAACATAATTTAAAGATCGGATTTTTTTAGAGTTATTGTCTTAAGTTTACAATTGAAGATGATGAAAAAATAGAAATATAAAGTAGATCATATATTTAATTTTTCGGTGTATTCGCTCTGATTGTATAAGATATTTTACTAAAATATGTCTTCCACTCTAATCTTATAATTCAAGCACAAACAAAAAAGAAATGACCCTATTTAATATGAAAATAAATTTTGAAGGAATATAATGCTACTGTTGCATTAGAAAATCTAGTTGGAGATCAAAATGCAAACAAACTAGTAATATCATTAGACTGTGTAAATCTTATATATTTATTTAAAAAAATAGAATTTATTATGAAGAAAATAAATATTTTTTTATAAAATTTAATTATTTCTTTTTAAATACACAGAATCTACTGTAAGGCCGCCCTTTATAGAAAAATAGAAGTTGACAGGTCAAACAGGCCAAGATTTTGTTTCCACCGAAGGCCGACGCATTGTTTGACTTCTGTTCATTGATATGACGTATTAGGTTTCATTTAGAACCTAAACTTATCTCAACTCATCATTACAATTTTTTCAAATTCCAACACAAAATATAATAAACAATTTATCTTTTTAAAATTCTAAAATAATAATAATAATAAATAATAATATTCTGACAATATTTTATCATTTCAACTCAACTCAATTTAACATCTAAACGCACCTTTATTGCATCTGCACGTTCTTTTTTGGTGCCACGTGGCTCTTTTCCGAGCCCCGTGAACATAAATATGTGAAGGTGTACAGTATTATTTTAAGAAAAATTTTAAACATAAGTTTATAGCATATCTCCTTAAAAATATTTCATTTTATCTTTTTATCTATATAATAAAAATGATTTTAGATATATTTATAAATAAAATATAATAAAAAAATAAAATAACATATTTTTAAATGAATATATAAAATATAAAACTTATAAATAGTACAACTCTTATTTTAATATTTAATATTATTTGAAAGTTTTAGATAAATAATAAAGAAAAGCGCCGGTCGAGTGTCTTCATCTTTTTTACACCAACTAATAACATCTCAAAAATTATCAAAAAAATATAAAATTTTATGACTTATGATATATGCTAATTATTGAAGAGCAATGTTAGATACAGTCCTTATTTGGGAACTGTAATGTAAGCTTAGGTAATTTTATCTTTAAATTTTTTTAAATTACAAAACTATCCCTCTTGAAATGATGTTTTTTCTCATTCAATAAGGGGTCTGCATATGTAGTTCCCAAGTGGAGACTGCAAATAGAATTTCTCATTATTGAATCACCCCTTCTCATTTCTCTACCCTCTCCTGCGTACTCTCCCCTCTTTCCCTTTCTCTCTCCCCATCTATTGATTTTCTCTCCCTGCTTTTCTTTCTTTTCTCTCCCAGCGCCCTGTCTCTATCTTAAAGGTTATTTTTTCCAAAATCGTAGACGGTTGAGAGAATTTGATGAAATGATAATTTTATAAATAATAATAAAATAATTTGTAAATAATAGTAAAATCGTTTGATTTGAATATTTTTTGAGTTTTATAACAAATAAGAAAAAAATTGAATAAAAAATATTATAGAATTAAAATTTTATTAGAATATTGTTTTATAATATTATTTTTATTTTGAGATTTAAAAAAATTGAATTATTTTTTATTTTTTATTTGAAAGTTTGATAAAGTTGTAATGATTAGTTTGAAAAAACTGTAATGATTAGTTTGAAAATTTTATATTTGAATTATATTTGAAAAGGAAATGAGATGAGATGAAAATTTTAGAATGAAATATATTTTCAAACAAATATTTCTAGGTATTGAAATTTTAAAATTTTTGGAAAGCACATAGGAATTATAAGTTTTTGGAGAGTTATTTTTCATATTTATAAAATTATGAATAAAATCTAAGATTTTTTAATTTTTCAAAAAAAAAAAAAGGGGGGGGGATGGCCCTACCTACGGTATACGTAGCTCTGCTACTGTATAGAAGACACTCGAACTCTGATCCAACACGCAGCAAAGGAGATTGTCAAAAGGGATGTAAATCACGTGACACACCATCTAACAAAAGCTGCAATCTTTCTAGAGTTTGATTGTGTTTATATGGAGGGTGTCTTGTTTGGTTTCTTACAACTTTCTAGGTTCCGCCTAGTTTGTTTTTACAATTTTTTACAATTTATTTTATTTTATTTCATTTAATCATTACAATTTTATTAAATTCTCATATAAAATAAAATAAATAATTTAATTTTTTAAAAATTTAAAATAAAAATAATATTAAAAAAATATATTCTAACAATATTTTATTTAAATTTTAACTTTAATTTCAACTTCTCTTATCTGCAAAAACAAACGAATGTATTTAATCACTTGTAATTTATATGAAAATAAAAAAAAAGTCTTACTTTGTAGAAAAACAAAAAATAAAAATATTATATTCAAACATCTTTTCCATTATATCTATATATTTTTACAAACAATACTTATTTTTAACAAAAAATTTATTTAGATGTTTCTCTTTCATTTTTCAAAATTCAATGTAAAAAATTTCTCAAAATTATCCACATTTTTCATAACCAAACATAGCCAGTCTACGGTTGGGTTTGTTTTCCTTTGTATATCCATAAATCCCCTGACCAAATCAAGAAGCAGATTGCTAGGAGATGCAGTTTTTATGTAATCCATCGTGTGCACTAAGGATTTCAGTTGTTGAAAGTTGCAGACGATAATTGAGCATTGCAATAATTTTTTTCTAGTAAATTTTTATTAAGTATATTTAGCATTTTTAATTAAAAAAAACAAAAAAGTAGATAGATAGGTAGAATGGATCAAGTGGAAACTTGGATGGGATTCAAGATTCACACGTTGCTACATTGCACACTAAGGTCTGGTTTGGATAGCAAGATACTCTCATTTCATTTAATTTCATCTCATTTTATTTCATCACATCCTATCTCAATATTCAAACATCACAAACACAAATATTTTTTAATTTCAAATTTTTATTTTTTTCATCTAATCATTATAACTTTTCCAAACAAAATATAAAAAACAATTCAACATTTTCAAAACCAAAACAAAAATTATATTATAACAATATTTTAGTTTTATAATATTTTTATTTAATATTTTATTTTTCATTTCTCAAAACTCTAGAAACATCTTAACTCAAATAATTCTATTGACATTCATAGATCATTTTACTACTATTCAATGTATTTATAAATCATCATCATCATCTTATCTTATTTCACAATCCAAATGAGGTCTAAACAAATGGAATGAGATGAGTTGGATTTTGAATGGTGAAACCGAGGTATGGCTCATATACTAAGAGTGGTGCTAGGCTGCCGCCTAACAATGACAGCTGGGCGTGTTGCCTAGCACAAATTTGGTTTTTTATTTTTTTCTTCTTGTTCTTTTTATATATTTTTTTAAATATTTAAATATTTTTTAAAATTAAAAAAATATATCGATACACTAAAAGTTACTTAATTAATCATTAAGTAAAACAAAATTTACACACAAGCAGTTAAAATGAAGAGACAAACTCAAGCGGATACTAACATTTTCCCATATACAAAAGGGTTGCCAGATTTGTGAACAAATATCGAGCTTCTCGTCTCTGCAACTCTGCGAACCAAAAGTTTGATTGTTAATGGGTAAAATATATAGACTGATTCTATTTAGTAGTTCTCTATACCTCACATCTATTAAGTAGATTTTTTTTTTCCCATTAGATATGTGATATAGGGCTGCGGAATATAATTTTTTAAATAAAAACCAAATAGGCAAAGGGTTTGATGGGTTTCTATTTTTCATAATCTATCAAATCAAAATCAAGAAAAGATTAAAATCCAATAACTAATATTAACTAATGTTTTTGGATTCTAAGCTATATAAATAGTAATATTTTATAGATTTTATTGAGATATATTTGAATATAAATAAATTAGATATATGCATTTAAATAATGGTCTGTTTGGGGTTGCGTTAGGAGTCATAAAATGTGTTTAAACAGTCTTAAAAGCTCTTTATTAAAAAAATTAGGTTGTTTGGGTGATACATATTAAAATACTTTTTAATCTCAAATAAGCTAAAAAGTATATTTGAGAAAAATCAACATTTTAATGCTTTTCCTTAAACGTGATTTTCCAGATAATGCAGAACGTAATTTGAATTTTAAAAAGATTGTCAATAGGCAAAAATATCCATACAACTTTCAGATAATTACAATTTTTAAACTTTCAAGGGTATGATTATAATTTTTAAAAAATCAAATAATCGTCATTTCTACTTCAGAAAACACTTTTTTAATTTATTTCCAAATAAATATAAAATATTTGAAAATGCCTTAAACATATAATTACTAAATAATAAATAATTTTTTAATAGTATAATTTATTACTTAAGTTATAAGCTCTATTTTTTAATCACAATCTCAAATATGTAGGGGTGTACACCGATGGTTTCGGCGGAAAATCGAGACTCCACCGACGTTTGCCATGAGAGCTCAACATCGGCCGAAATTGCTTGATTAGGGAGAGAAAACTGATATTATCGATCTTGACATGGCGCGGTTCGATTCTTCTGTCTACCGTCGACGTCTCTGTGACGGAGGAGAGATGCCACATCCATTGTCGAGTAAGAGTAGAAGCTTAGGGTTTAGGATTACATAGGAATGTGAAGACGCGGGAGAATAAGAAGAAGAAGAGGGGTTAATGAAACCTAATTCAAAACGACAAACGGCGCCGTTTTATGTTTTATGTTTTTTTTTTTTTTTTTTTTTTTTTTAACTTTCACTTTTAAAAACTACGCCGTTTCACTCATTTAAGTGAAACGACGCCGTTTTATATACATATATTCAAAAAAAAGAAAGGATTGGTCGATTCAGCAGTTTCCCAAGGGTTCAAACCGGTGCCGAACTGCAGACGTCAATTTTTCCTCAAATCCTCTCTCCCGCCGACCGATTATTCACCGATTTTAGCCTGTTCCTGAATTCAGCGGCCGGTCTGCGCCAGAGTGCCAGAGACTGTCGGTCTGGCTGGTTCCTGAACAACATTACAAATATGCACTAAATCAAGTAGGTTGATATAAGTTTAATTTTTTATAATGAATTAAAAAAAGTAGTAGATATGACTAATGATTAGTTTGAGATACTGATGACGTGCAAATATAGCCTAAAATGTGAATTGAAACTGTTTATGTTGAGACGATGATGCCTCTCATCCATCTACATCTATAATTCTCGACAAAATAGGCATCTAGTACCTCACAAAAAAATTGGAATTTAAAGATCCAAAGATTTGTTTTCCAGTATCATTTTGGAATGGGAAAAAGGCAATCAAATCGAAACTAGGCAGAGAAATAGATCCTGGAAGGAAGCTTCTCTCCCTCCCTCCACCCGATGGGGTTTCTGGCCGGCGAGGATGCAGAGGGATTGGGCGATGGAGAGTTCTGGGTAGTAATTTCGGGAAAAGGTTTTGTCACTCTTTAGCTAGGGACACGATCTCTTAAAGAGAACAGAGGAAAACTGAAAAGAAAAAATCTGAATAACACTCTATTAGTAAAAGTCCAGCACATTCAACGACGTGCTGGGTTGAAAAAAAAAAAAATATATGAGATGTGTGAAGAGTGTAATGTACAGTAGAATGATTTCTACCATTTCTCGACTGAAAAAGCCCCTTTACCGGACTATGCGGATCACTAATCCGAAAAGGATAAAAAAGTCATTTTGAGGAGTAAGCAGGGAGCTCTTTCGATCGGTATATATTTGTCTTATTTCCTTCCGTATTTGATAAGAGAAGAAAAACCGAAACTGATGAAAGCAGAGAGAGGAAGGAGATGAGGGCAGAGTCGGAGAGAGAGGGAGAAATGGAGGATGGAGGTATCTCGATATCATCAATACAAACACTCGCTAATAGGTCTTCTCTTAAATCCCATTCTCACTTCAATAATTACCACTTCTGGAAACACAAGGTCGGTTTATTTTTTCCCTTTCCTTCTTAATTTTCACAAAATCCCTTTCTTCGTATTATTACCATTTTTTTAATGTGTTTGGCAATCTCTGATATGTGGGAAATTTAATGGGAAAGTGTAGCTTCGAGAGAACTGCTACAAGAGGGTCCGAGAGGACAGAACCCGCTTGCTTTGGAAATCGCGGTTGCCCTCTAGCACTGCCTCACATTCTCTCAATCACAACCAGAACCAAAAGGTCAGGACCCCTTTTCTTGTTTCTTATTTTCATTTCTGTTTTACCTTGTTTGGACTTGATATTGTACTCCATATATGACTGCTATTTCTTTTTGTTTTGTCGTTTCTAGTTTTCGTCCCATGGTTGTCGCCTTGTCGGTCTTAGATGTTTAATGTATGTTTTGATTTATTTTTCTATAAGCCTTGGATGTATTTGTTGGTTTATTTCCGTTATGTCAATTCTTGGCTGGCGATTCGATGCTTCACTTGCTATTTCTAGATATAGGCCCAGAATATTTAGCAGCAGAATATGCTTTGGAGTACCTGTACTGGTCAAGTCCCTTATAGTTTGGTACTAGACCGAAATATATGGTTTCTGTATATCGGTGTCCCCGGCCAACCTGTCAATGCCTTCATGGGAAGTCTTTTTCACAAGTGCTCCGGGAGATGATGACAAGCTTTGGTGGGCTCCATCAGCGCAAGGGTCTTTGAAGTCAGATCGTACTACAATGCCATACATTCCCATCTTAGCACTCGTATCCAATTCCATGCATTACCATCTCAGCACTTGTATCCATTGGGGAGTATTTGGCAAACTAAGGCCTCCTGAGATTAGCTTTCTTTGTTTGAACAGTCGCATTAGGAAAGTTACTCAAGGTGGATAATTTAAGGAAGTGGCATAATATAGTGGTCGATTGGCATTAGTGGCTGGACAATGTGAGGCACTGTGAGTTGTCTGTCCCACTAGAGGATGTATGGTTTTGATTTAATAAGAAAGAGAGGTTCATTTTTTGTGTTTGAACTTTGAATTTGAGATAGGTGTATAATTTTGTGATCTAGGGAGGTGAAGGAGACTGAGTAGTAATAGAGTTTTAGTTTTAAAAAGATTATAACTGTTATTATGCAAGGTTATTTTTTTTATAAGTAAACAATTTTATTAAATAATGATAGGCATAGCCCAAGTACACAATAAGATATACAAAGGTAAGCTCTATCTATGTGGAATCAATAGCGACATGGAAGTCATGCAAATCGAGGCCATTAAAGTCTATAGCTATTTCCTATGGGGAGGGATCAAAGATGAGTTTAAATTTCACTTGGTGAAATGGGCCACAATTTGTTACCCTATCAAAGAAGGAGGTTTGGGTATACGGAATTTGAGAACTTTCAATCAAGCCTTGCTTGGCAAATGGTTATGGAGATATCACCAAGAACGGGAGGCCTTGTGGCGAACCATTATTGCTTTGAAGCACGGGGAATCTTGGGGAGGGTGGTGTTCTAATGCGGTGAGTGGACCTCATGGAGTTGGGCTTTGGAAACACATTAGAAGAGGGTGGGACACATATGCAGCACTTACTTGCTTCAAAGTCGGCAACGGATCTAAGGTAAAGTTTTGGCATGACTTATGGTGTGGTGATCGGGCACTCAAGGATGTTTATCCACAAGTTTATAGCCTAGCAAGAAGGAAAGAAGCTTCTATCGCAGATCTGATTATCTCTTCCAATGGCTCTTCCCAATGGAACCTCACTTTTCATAGAGATGCACAAGATTGGGAGATGGACGACCTTTCGGCCTTTTTTGATTTTGTGTATTCCACTAGTGTGTCGGGGGAAGGAGAAGACAAGATATTTTGGCGTCCATCTAAGAAGGGAGTGTTCACGGCTCGGCTCGCTCTTTCTGCCATTCCTTAAACTTGCACAACTCAGTCCCGTTCCCATGGAAAAACATTTGGAAGACAAAGGCACCTCTAAAGGCAGCTTTTTTTGTATGGACAACATTTTTGGAGAAGATTCTTACCATAGATAACCTAAGGAAACGTGGCATTATCGCTATAAATTGGTGTTACATGTGTAAGAAGAGTGGTGAGTCCGTTGACCATCTATTACTACATTGTGAGGTTGCCATGACTTTATGGACAGATGTCTTAGCACGGGTGGGGATAGCGTGGGTGATGCCGGAAAGGGTGTGTGATTTTTTAGCATCTTGGAGAGGTATTAGGGGCAACACTCAAATTGCATCCATATGGAAGATGCTACCTATTTGTCTATGGTGGTGCATTTGGAGGGAGCGGAATGCAAGATGCTTTGAAGATCAAGAAAGATCAATGGAAGAGCTTAGAATTTTGTTTTTCAATACTTTACTCCATTGGTCGATTGTAATTGATTTTCATGGCAAGTCTTTTCATGAGTTTCTTGTATCTCTAAGCTAGACATTGTGATCGTGTTCATGTATATGTCCCGTGTACTTGGACACTCTATGTCTCCCTTTTGATCAATAAAAATTTGTTTACCGATCAAAAAAAAAAAAAAGTCTATAGCTATGGCCCATGTACATAAAGTTCTAATAAAAAAAGCTCTTAGTTCCTCTATTGAGCGCTTCTTGTCTTTGAACATTCGTGCATTGTGCTCCTGCCACAAACACCATAGAATACAGATAGAGACCTCATATAAATTTGTCTAGCTGGCCAAAAGTGCATCCACCGTAGCAGGCATGACCCGAGCTAAGTCTAATCTGCTGAACACTTCATTCCATAATACTCTAGCAGTAGCAGCTTCGAAGTGTAGTAAGAGATGATCCACAGTCTTACCGGATTTCTTACACATGCAGCACCAACGTTATTTATTGGAGATTTTAGGAGTTCGCGTTGGAGTGTTAGTGAGATCAATTGAGGCATTGTGAGTCCGACCCACTAGAAGAAGCATGTTTATTTATTTCATTAGAAAGGGAGGTTCATGATCTAGGTGGGTGAATGACAACTGTACGTGACTAAGATGCGTGGGAGACTTTCAAATGCTATTTTTGTTCAATTGGATTGGTTAATTGGCTTGTACATCTCAACTAGAATCACATTTGAAGTAGTTCGTTGGCTTGACAAGTGATTAAGCAGAATGGGAGATAAGATGCTGCAGTTAGACATACATTTCAGTTCAGGCCTCTTTTTCTCCTGTTCAGTATCTTAGTGATTATTAAAAAGAAATGGAAAGAAATAAAGGACTGTTGCAATTAGACCCATAGGATAGTTGGAGGGGGCTGATTTTCTGATGTTTATTGCGTTGATCATTTTCTGAGTTAGATATCTGAAATAATGCATAGATTCTAAACCACAAGGGTTGAAAATGCAACTGACCTAAGATTGGATGGCTGTTCGTGAATTAGCCTACAATTTAGTAATAGCTTACATGTAAATATTAGCTCCCACACACATGTATTAAATGTAACTAACTAGTTCCTCATTTTTGAAAAATCTTGTTTCCAGCTTCTTTGTATATCTCTTCCTTCGTAGCTCCTCTTCTTCGGAACCATTTTTTTTAATTATTACATCACCTATTCATTCCTTTTTATTCCCTTCTCTCTTGCAGGACTTAATCAAATCTAGTCTTCAGGACATAGTTTCCGATGAACTCAGAAAGATAAAGGATTCATCATTGAATGACTGTTCTGAGTTTCTGACTTCTGCTACTGAGGCCAATGATGTGTTATGGGAATATGATGGTCTTCATAATGCTTATCAGGGTGAATGTGAAGAGATATTGTTGGAAATGCAAAGGATATTTTATGATGATCTTGGGGTGGAACCAACTAGAAAAGGTGAAACATAGTTTCTGTTTTACAAAGAAAAGTTATGCAAGGTCTTTAGAATCCTTAAGTTTGAAAAATTGTGCATGTTGCATATTCTATGTCATAAAAAACTCATAATCATTACCTTTTGCTTGTAATTAAACAAAACACCTTCTCTCTCCTACCCCTTCCCTAACCACTCCTAACCCTAACCCAAATTCACCTTACTCCACTTGTCCCTGCTTTGCCAACTTGTCTCCATTTCTTCTATAAGTAATGTAAATTTTGTTGAAAGTGCAGAGGGATGCAACTCAAGTATATGGAAAGTATATTTAATGTTACACTTCAACTATTAAGAAGAAGAAAAGGAGTTTGTCTACTTCATTTTTAGTAAAGTATTCCCTGCTTTATGATTCAAAGCCATCTTCCTCCAAGTGAATAGGATTTGTCCAAAGGGGAACCTGAAACCACCAAAGAATCACAAGTCTAGTTACAATCCATGATGTGTAAGCATTATTATGCCCATAAACTAACAACAGCGAAAAAAATCATTATACCTTTGTTAAGTATAAAAATAAATAATAAAATCTACCTCTTCCCATCAGGTTAAGCTTTTGAGACATTTGATGATTTCACATGGTATCAAAACAGAGGTCTTGAGTTCGAACCTTGACTATACATTGTACCACATTTAATTAAATATTCCACGTATTGGATCATCCATTGAGGGGGAGTCTCGCCCACATGTGAGGTGGAGTGTTAAGTATAAAAATAAATAATAAAATCTACCTCTTCCCATTAGTTTAAGCTTTTGGAACATCTGGTGATTTCACAACCTTCAATGAAAAAGAAATTCAATTTTCTCAATTTCCAACTTTGACATTGGCACTAAATTTGGGAATATCCATGGATTTGGTGGCACAAGCAGTTTACAGGGCAATGGTTTGGGGTTGTGAATGAGCCCAAGTTGGAATAGGAAGAGGAAGTGGGGTTAGTTTCGTGTTGACTGTTTGTTATTATTTAAGCAAAAGCAAATTTGAAGATATACCAATTGTTGATTGACATAGCATATTCCATATAGATAATTGTTTAGATGGTATATGCCCTATCACTGAAAATAGCCTTTTTAGCGATTTCTGTCACATTCAGTTGAAGGAATTTCAGCATTTTAGACATTTGAAAGACTTCACTGCTATATTTTAAATATTAAGAATCGAATTGGAACTTCATGCAAAACTGAAGGACGTTAGGTATTTGACTGTTTGGTTCTATCTTCCCTTGGTTCTTTAACTGGTCAAAGCATCTTTTGTGGGTATAGAAGTTTAATTTAGCTCCTTGCAGAACCTGATAGCCATGTTGAAATGTGGGACGATGAAGAAGATGAATACTTGGCCCGTGCAGTTTATGAACATATGCAGCTGAATGATGAGCAGGTATGGCAGCCACAATTATGATGACTGTCTAAATATAAATTACCACACATAATAACTAATTTTTTAGCCATATATCCTGAAGGGGGTTTCTGTTCTGAGTCCATTAGGGCCATTTTCGATATGAAATTTGGTCTGTTATTTTTTTTGTAGTTTCCAAGCAACCTTTGTTGTAAGAGAGTTGGGCTTGTCTACAACGTTGATTTGAATTAGTTTTTCTTCTTTGGTTGAATGGAGTCCCATACATTTATAAATTCTTTGATTTTGCATTTGGAAGGTTTTCAGTATTGAGCATAAAAAAAATGCCACTAGTACGTAGTGAAATTAGGCCCGGTTTGGTAGAGAATTGAGATTCTTTGTTTATTGATGACATGCTTGCCAACCCTTTCTTCTCCTCTCTTCTTTCTCTGCCCACATTCTTTATTGTTCTTTTAATTCTATGCTATTGTTTACAAAATACGCAATATCCATGCAGCTCAATAATTACAGAAGCCCTTGCGTCCGTATCTCATCAAAACATGTGCCATGTGTTCTGTGTGCATGCAACATTGCAAAACATGTGCCATGTGTTCTGTGTGCATGCAACATTGCAGAGTTGCTTAGAAATTTTCATTTAACAATGCCTTCTGCTATCCTTTTTTTCCCGAAAATGATAAAGAGAAACTTATTTGAATTTTGGATGTTTATGGTAGGTGTGCGAGAAGATTTGGTGCCCCATTTGTAAGCAAGGAGAGTTATTGGAGAATTACCTTCTTATATATTGCAGTCTTTGCGAACTTAAACTCAACAAAGGCAATGAGGTCTTGCTTCTTTTTCTTCTCAATCTTATATTATCCAATTTTCCCACCTTCAATTAAGTTAATCATTTTGCTATGAATCACTGAATACCTTACACGAAACAATAGCTATTAACTTCATAGTTGATTTAGAAAATGATGAAATACAGCATGCATTGAATGTATGACATTCCGATCATCCCAACTTTCATTGAAGTGAGTACAGTCTAGTCCATTTTTTGACCCAGTCCCTAATTATAAATGCCTTTTTCTTTCTTTGGTTGCGAGAGTGAAATGAAGTTGGATTCCTGTATCTAGTAAAATAACGGTTGATATTTAGATTACTCAAAATGATTCATGTATCTGAACAACTTACCATTATTGTTCCTTTATTTTTTTGGTATTCCAGGTAAGTCTGGATTTGATGCGAGTTCGGCTAGCAGAAGCTCATGCAGAACATCTTGATCGGGGTTGTAGATTGAAACCTAAGTTTTGCATGGAGACAAGATTTGATTTAACTGCACTGTACATTTGTTGTCCAAGTTGCAATATCTTCGAGGTTGTAATGTAATATCTATCTTCATACTCGATAATTATAAAATTGAGTGTATTCTTGAGCCATGCCTTCTGTCAACTTGTCTGCATTATTGTTTTGATTCATTTTCTGTAGAGAAGTACTTTGTTTACATCGAGATTTTATAAAAAAATAAAGTTTATAAACTGACTTAATATGATATATTAGATTGTAAAATATTTTATAATATATAATAGATTTGACTTATCTCATTTAATAATATTAATTTATAAATTTATTTTTATAAGATGTCTGTAGACCTAATACTTTTTTTCTTTTCTTTTCGATATTACCTCCTTCTCACATCGTTAAAAAATGTTCCCAACCGAATGATGTGGGAAGTTCATGCCAGTTTTGTAGCACATTCTTGCATCTACATCAACTATTGCAATCAGTGTTGATCCATATTTGAACTTAAAAAATTAGTAAGGTTAGGGATAAATTTCAAATGTACAAATCTTTCGCAAGTCTTTTATAAAGTAAATAATTAAATAAATGAATAGACATAATTAAATGCTGTGAATTATTAAATTGATTTTATGTGTTAACTTTTTAATCGAACATCTAATCTGACTTATTTTTAACGAATTATTTGAAAATCACAACTCTTATCAATGAATAACAAAAAAATAAAATAAATATTTGACGCAACAAAATTTCAATCAGATTTTAAAAAAAGAGAAAAATTAGCAACAAGTATTTTATTTTTATTTTTATTTGTATTTGTTTAATTGAAATAATTTATGTTCTGAGAAAACAAGATGATGGGGTTGTGGCACTTCACTTGAGAAATTTCGAACAAAAAGCCCATAGCATAAACCATTAAACCCTCCCTCGACTGACGGCGCCAGAGTTGCAGACGACAATCAAACACTGATGAGTGTGTTATTATAAATCCATCAGATCTGCAATCAAACACTGTCGCCAAGCTCCGATTTCACTCGCTGCTTGCTTAGAATGACGACGATCAGAGACGCTTTACTCTGCTTCTTGATCGTAATTCATTCATTTTCAGCAGCTTCCGCTGACTCCATCCACGGCTGTGGTGGCTTCGTCGAGGTTAATCCTCTCTCTCTCTCTCTACCGGTCTGTTTAGTTCCTGATAAATCGTATCAGATGTATTTGATAAATGGAATCGCTTAACATGTTTGGATTAATAAACTACGACTTTTGAGAACACGAACAGCCAAAAAATCATGGATCTGAATTTGACAGTGCTCTCTTTTCGGATGTACCCCCACTTAATTATAATTGTTATTTGTGGTTGTACTTGCAATCCCGAAACTGTTTACTTCTCTCTAAAATTGAGTTCTTTTGTTGTAGGCTAGTACGTCTTTGATGAAGTCGAGGAAGCTGCATGATACGAAATTGGATTATTCTCATATCACGGTATGTATTTTTAAGCCGCAGGTTTTGCTTTTCCTTTTTGTAGCTTTTCTAGTACGTTTACCGAGTTTGAGGGAAACTAGGAATTGAAATGCTTGAATTGCATAACTATCTTTGTTATAAGCCTAGCCTTTTGATTTGGAAGTGGATGCTTACTGCATGAGTAATGGAATGAGGCCATATTAACACGGTGACGATGTGGTAGTTTGTTTGAAACCTGTTAGTGCCTGAGCTGCGGATATATATTTATATTCATGTGATATAAATTGTAGGTTGAGCTTCGCACCTTGGATGGACTGGTCAAGGATAGAACTCAGTGCGCTCCCAATGGCTACTACTTCATTCCGGTGTATGACAAGGTTGTGTTTGGTTGTTTTACCATATTAATGCTTGATCCTTCCTCTGTGCATGCAGATTTTTTAAGTTTTTCTTATTGTAAATATATGAATTTCAGGGTTCTTTTGTGATCCAAATTAATGGACCAGAAGGGTGGGCATGGGACCCAGAGAAGGTTTAGCAATACATTGTTGTTTACATTAAAATTTTATCAAGCACGGTATACTGTTTTTTTTTTAATATGCGGCGGCCGATGTTTCTTAAATTTAAGTTCCATAAAACATGAACACAAATAATGTCCTTTACAGGTTTCTGTCGTTGTTGATGATAATGGTTGCAATGGCAATGAAGATATAAATTTCCGCTTCACAGGGTTGGTGTTCATTGATTTGTATTGTCATTTATGTTCTTAGGAATTTTGCTCTAAATTTGGTATGTTTTACAATGCGAATGTTTTTATGTTGTAGGTTCACCATATCTGGTAGGGTGGTGGGAGCTGTTGGTGGAGAGAGCTGTACCCTTAAAAATGGAGGTCCTTCAAATGTAAATGTTGAAATTTTGTCTCCTAACGGTGATCTCATTACTTCTGTCTTGACATCATCAGTGGGGAGCTACTTGTTCACCAATATTCTTCCAGGTATCAAAGTTTGCATAGCACCTTTTTCTTGACAAGATGCATGTTTTTACTCTCTGACTACTTCTTGGAAGCATGTGTATACATATGCATATATAATCATCATTAAAGTTCCGATAGTATCCTAGAATTGCCTGTAAGAAAGATTTCTTTTATAAGAAGTGTCACAATGTAGGTATTGCATTAAACATGCAGTGATCCAGTTTAGTGGCAGGATTACACTTCTCATTATGTAATCCTTGCTATTTGTTTACTCTCTCTCTCTCTCTCTGTTTTTTCTTTTAACAAATGAGAATTCTATTTTGATGACATCTTTCTTTGCCAGGAAAATATGAATTACGTGCATCACATCCTGATCTGAAAGTTGAAGTGAGAGGCTCCACAGAGGTTGGATGCTTTTTCTTTCACTTCGTTCTCGTTCTGCCATTTATTGCTATTTTCTATTCCCTTCCCTGCCTTTCTTTCTTTACACACCTACTTGGGGTACTATTGTTAACAATCATGTACATCCCCCCCCCCGCTATTTATTTATAAATGCACCTCTTGCAGGTGGAATTAGGGTTTGGAAATGGTGTAGTCAATGACATTTTCTTCGTCCCTGGATATGATGTCCGTGGGTTTGTTGTTTCTCAGGTGAAATTCTTTACAGACAACAATTGCATGATAATGCACTTTCTTTATATTTATCTCTATATAAAATTTCTAAGATGATCTGTTAGTGATATAATTTTGTTCTCTATAAGCTTATGAAGATGATATGCTATGTATGCCAATGCATATCTTTTTGATAAGTAAGAATCTTTATTGAATCAAATGAAACTAGGCAATGCCCATGTACACAGGAAGTATACAAAATGAGACACCTAATTACATTCTAGAGAGCTGGAAAGTAGACAAAAACTCATGTACATTCCCACCCTTTAGTACAATAGCAGAAAACCACTGTAAAAGAAAGAAAACAAATAAATTCCAGATTTCCCCCACTGCACGCTCCTTATTGTTAAAACACCTATCATTCCTTTCCGTCCATAAACACCACATTAAGCACAAAGGTATCATCCACCACACCGCTGCCATTTGAGAGCTATTATGATGCCTATTCCAGCATGCTAGTAGATCCACCACACCCTTAGGCATAACCCAACGCAGCCCAGCTCTACTTAGAATGCCAGCCCATAGCTCCCTAGCCACGTCACAATGGGGAATATGCCAATGCATATCATGTCAGGTTAATGGTGAAAGTGTGATATTGACTTATTGTTGATTTTGCTCGTCACTTCCTGGCTGATTATGCTTCATACTTGGCTACTCACACACTTGTATGTATAAACTAAGAATCTTTTCTGCTCTTTTGTTAGGGAAATCCAATATTGGGAGTTCACATTTATCTATATTCAGATAATGTCTTAGAGGTAGATTGTCCCCAAGGTTCTGCTAATGCCCCTGGAGAAAGAAAGGCTCTCTGTCATGCTGTATCTGATGCTGATGGAATGTTCTCGTTTAAGTCGATACCATGTGGTAATTCTGCATTTGGCCATATTCTTTTTAATACTAGTATCTGCATTTTTAACCTTGCATTTTCCTTCTGTGTAAGCTCTTTTGTATTTACTTTCTGCTAATTCAGGAATGGTGCATGCTTTCAAATGTTTAAATTACTTACAGGAAGTTATCAGCTCATACCTTTCTACAAGGGTGAAAACACAGTTTTTGATATTTCACCACCTGTTGCATTGGTTATTGTTGAGCATCAACACGTGACAGTTCCCCAAAAGTTTCAGGTAAGACATATAATTGCCTACATGGTCAAACAAAATATTTTCTCCTATTATGGTATTTTTTTCACCTTCCCTTTGAATTGATCATTGTTTCTTTAGTTTTTTTGTACAAGCAAGATAACATTATTGATGAGAAAAAGGGTGCGACCATGTACACATGAAGTATTCAAAAGATACACCTATCCAAAAAAAAGTTAAAAAAAAATCTCAGGAAAGCCTTGAAACTAAAACTAGAAAAACATAAATGCATCCATGCAATGATAAAGAGTTCTGAAAAGAAATCCTTTAACTCCTCCATAGTTTGCATACAATCCTTGAAGCTTACTCATTTCTCTCCCTCCAAATGCCCTATATTAGGCAAAATCAATATCATTTTCCACTAAGTTTCACAATGTTGGCTGCCAAACCATCATTTCCAACACATGATAGATCCTCCACGCATTGTGGCATGACCCAACCCAACCCAAAAAGACTAAAAACAGCTTTCCATAAAGGAGTAGCTACTTCTTCTTTTTTGATAGGTAAAAAGTTACATTCATAGAAATAGGCAAAGCCCAGGTATACAGGTAGTATACATGAGAAACATCTAACTAGAGTTTACAATAGAAAGTAGAAGGTCACCCCCCCCCCCCCCCCAAAAAAAAATAAAAACAAGGACTTAAAGAAGAAAACTTTTAGCTCATCCGTTGTTCTCTCTTGATCTTCGAAGCTTCTAGCATTTCTCTCCCTCCAAATACACCAACACATACAAATAGAAATCATTTGCCAGATGGCCGCTATCTATGAGTTACCATGAAGGCCTCTCCAGCTTACAAAGAAATCCACCAATCTAAGAGGCATGACCCATGACAATCCTATTCTCGTGAACAAATCATCCCACATGTTCCTAGCCACCTCATAGTGTAAAAGCAGATGATCTACTGATTCCCCATGCTTCTTACACATACAATACCAATCCAACACGATTACCTGTCTTTTCCTCATATTATTTGTACTGAGGATCTTATCCAAGGATGCTAGCCAAACAAATAAAGCTGCTTTTGAGGGGGCTTTTGTTTGCCATATGCTCTTCCACGGAAACTAGTCATTCCAGGACTTGTTAACACTTGGTAAAATGATCTAACAGTGAAATTACCTTTCTTGGAATGACTCCATTGCATCTCATCTCCGGTACCCCTTGGCAGACTTACAGAGTACAACGCCGCAAAGAACTCAGTAATAGACTCCAACTCCCAATCTTGGGCTGCCCTAATGAAATCAATGTTCCATTGAGGGGGGCCATTTGAAAAGACCAAAAGATCGGCAATCGCTGCATCATTTTCTCTTGCTAACTCAAAATAGCAGGGAAGGTGTCTCGGAGGCTATGATTACCACACCATTTGTCATACCAAAAACTGGCACGAGAACCATTGCCCACCACACTGTATTCTGTCCTCGAAAGGTCTCCCAAAGTCTCCTAATAAATTTCCACAATCCCACTCCATGTGTGTCTCCTACCTCATTCGAGCACCATCCTCCCCAAACCTCTCCAAATTGTGAATCTATAACAGACTTCCATAGGGCCTCCCTTTCATGTTGGTACCTACACAACCATTTACCCAAGAGGGCTTGATTGAATTTTGTCAAGTGGCGGATCCCCAATCCTCCCCCATAAATTGGAGTACAAACCGTTGACCAATTAACCAGATGAAAATTTGAACTCTTCCTCCAGTCCACTCCATAGGAAATCTCTTTGTAGCTTCTCAATACGGTTAGCTACCTTTGAAGGAAGCGGGAACAAGGACAAAAAGTAGGCGGGTAGATTTGAAAGAGTGCTTTTAATTAAAGTCAGCCTACCTCATTTCGATAAATATAACCAGCTGCAAAACAAAGGAGTAGCGCCCTCAAGGCTTTGAATGTGTCCAAGATGTGCTCCACAAAAAATGAGAGTGTCATCAGCAAAGAGCAAGTGAGAAACATTGAGATCGCCATTCCTTACCGAAAAATCATGGAGTAACCCACCCTCCACTAGACTCTCAATCATCTTATTGAGAGCTTCCATGACAAATAAAAAAAGTAAAGGAGATAGCGGATCCCCCTGTCTCAAGCCACGGGAGGAGTTGAAGAAACCACCAGTGAGCCATTCACCAAGATATAGAAACGAACTGAAGAGATGCAAAATTTCACCCATTTTTGCCATCTTCCTCCAAAACCACATCTTTCAAGTAAGTAGAGTAAGAATTGCCAGTTGACTTGGTCATATGCTTTCTTCATGTCTAACTTGCAAAGTGACTCGGGTTCTCTAGACTTAAGTCGTCCGTCCAAAACTTCATTTGCAATAAGCACCGAATCAAGTATTTTTCTACCTTTGACGAAAGCATTTTACGGCTTCGAAATAAGTTTTTCCACCACCGAGCTCAATATATTCGCAAGCACTTTGGACATAATTTTATACACCCCATTCACGAGACTAATGGGACGATAGTCTCTAACGTCCACGGACCCCACCTTTTTGGGAATGAGTGCTAAGAAGGTAGTATTAAGACTCTTTTCAAATTTAGCATTTGTATGAAATTTTTTTTTTTGATAAGTAAAAATATTGTATATATCAAAAGGAGAAACCAAGTACACTGAATGTATACAAGAAAACACCTTGCCCAAAATGACCCAACAAGCCCCTAATGACCCAAAAAGCCCATATAAAAACCAACCCAAAGTACATCAGACCCGACCCCAATCCTTGTTTCCCGTAGAACTAAAACTCTACCCGAACACCAACCCCAACACCTTGATTCCCGTCTTCACAATACCTTCCCTTTAGACTTCCCTCTAGTTGAACTACCACCCTTAGCGTCGTAGTTGATTGTCGAAAAGAGACGCTGTAACTCCCTGCTTTTCTTGAAGCTTGATTTGGTTTCAAGTGTGCGGCTTGCCTCGATCGCAGTAATTACTTCGTTAAATTGGTCTTCACATCCTCCATGTGAAATTCCGACGAACTGCTGAATCTAGTTAACTTTAGGCAGAATCCAATCCGCTATTGGAGGAAGGGAAACCAGGGGAGCCACAATGTCCCCATCAACCTGCACTCCCGACTCTAGACATTCCTCTACACAAGGCACCAACGCCAAACCCATTGATTCTCCAGTGACTCCATTGGTTCTCTCCAATGGTATCGGGGTCCCCATTGGAGATTCTAGGGTGACAACAAGTCCCTTCACCTCTGGGATGATAGCGGATCCTACATTTCCTTCAGCCCTCGGCAGTACACCTTTTTCCTTCAACTCTAATGAGGGTGCCATAGTTTCTTCAGGGACCAAGGGTGTAATTCTGACTATCGATCTATCCTGTATTACACGAGGTGAATGACATTCCATTACTGATGTCTCTACGCTAATACCCGATGTAGACCCCACTTCAAATAACCCAGATTTCTTTTTGACCCGCCATACTCTCCTAGATCTGGTTATAGGGACAGAGCCGAATTCGATCTTCCGTTTTCCTTTTTCTAAATTTAAAGGATTCGGGCCTATCATGTTTCTTACCACCCTATTACCTCCAGCTGTAAGCCGATCTATTTTCGTAGACAAGAAATTTATCGCTGTCTTCAACTCAACAAGTTGGGTTTCCATCTCCTTTAGAGAATTGTGCATCTCGACAAGCTGGTCTTGAGGTGTGATTGGCAGACCCCCCACACTCTGAACCCCCAAAGCATGTCCCGTCTTTAGAGCTGCCGCATAGGATTGCCTCGCCACCGAGGATGTACTTGGGTCTTTCTCCAAGTTCTCCCTCCCTACCACACCACCTTGTCCTTCCAAGCCGTCACTCCCTCTCTTACCGAAGGAAAAATGACGCAGCACCTCCCCCATCCTTCTCCAACCACTGCCACCCTCTTCAGGAATGAAAATAAAATTCCTCCTCCCCCCACCACCATACTCCTCCACCGCCATATAACGTCTGCGAGCATTTGAGCAGCGATGCGCTGTGAAACTACGTTGACCTTCCCAGACAGTGG
The DNA here is from genome assembly GCA_961763995.1 of Juglans cinerea. Lineage (NCBI taxonomy): Eukaryota > Viridiplantae > Streptophyta > Magnoliopsida > Fagales > Juglandaceae > Juglans > Juglans cinerea. Next base: position 25,660,225 of record CAUIVZ010000005.1, read on the forward strand.
AGAAAAAATCTTGTTTCTTATCTTTAGTACACACTTCTATGGCCTTGGCCAACCACTGCACTGTTGTCGAACCCAGAACCAACTTAGATATCACCCTTCGACTCTTTTCAGTAATGACCAACATGCTCCCCTCCTTTACCAGTGTAAAAGATTTAGATTCTATGGCCAACTCCATAGAAGAACCCATACTGACCCACTCCCCTTCTTCAACAACCATTCATCATCTCAGAGAGGCCAGATCAGAATTCCTTTGGGAGCTGCAAAGCACTGCGAAGTTGTGGACTCCAGGTCATGCTCACTGCAGAGTTGTTTCCAGCTGCAAGTCGTGCTCACAGAAGACGCCGGAGCACTCGTTGGAGTCTTCAGGGTCGACGACATGACCAATGGAGCCTTCGGGAGGATCGTCGGAGTACAAAACAACTATATCTAAGACGCCGGAGGTTGAACCGATGCCGGACGGCCCTCAGCGAAGTCGCCGAGGTCCGTCAGCTTTATCTGTGCCGACGGTGCTGTGTGTCTCGCCGGCAAAGGGTGGGTGACGGCAGGTCTGGTTCCTTAGGGTTTTCGGGTTTCGTATTGTTTTCTCTCTCCTCTGGACCGATGCCGAACGACCCTTAGGGAAGTCGCCGGGCCCGTCAGCTTTGTCTGTGACGACAGTGAGAGGTCACTTGCCGGCAAAGGTGGCGCCGGTTTCCTTAGGGTTTTGCGTCCGAGAGAACCAGGAAAGTTTTGCTTTGTATGAAATTCATGAAAGACTTGCATTAGATCTTCCTTAATCCCCTCCCAACAAGCTTGAAAGAAGCCTAAAGTAAACCCATCCGGACCGGGAGCCTTATCACTTGCCATACCTCTGATTACTCTGCTCACCTCCTCTTCTTCAAACGGCCTCTCTAGCCACCCTGCACTCTGCTGATCTACTGCTGAAAAAGTCTAACCATCCACTTTTGGTCTCCAAATATGCTCTTCAGATAAGAGTTGTTGATAATACTGCTCAATGTGGTTGTTGATTACCAACTGATCCGAAGAAACTGCCCCATCTACCATCAATGAATCAATTGCATTGTTCCTCCTATGGGAATTAGCCACCCTATGTAAGAATTTTGTGCACTTATCCCCCTCCTTGAGCCAAAACGCCATTAATTTCTGTCTCCATGAAACCTCCTCCATCAAAGTAACTCTTTCAAGTTCAGCGACTACCTGACTCTTGCGGATTTTTTCAAGTGTAGAAAGTGTTCTGGCCGCCTCCTCTCCTTCCAAACCCTGTAACTCCTCCACAAGAGAACGCCTCTGCTGAAGCACATTGCCAAAAACTTGTTCATTCCATTGCTTCAAGTCCCGTTTCAGTACTTTCAACTTTTTTTGCCATTATGAAACTTGGATAGCTTTGGAAATTGTAAGAAGACCACCATTCTCTGACCCTGTCTACAAAACCATCAGTTTTAAGCCACATATTCTCAAACTGAAGATTCCTTCTACCACCTTGGATGCCTCCACAGTCTAAAATGATGGGGAAGTGATCAGAGCATAATCGGGGTAACCTTCTTTGAGCTACATCCGGGAAGTGTGACTCCCATTCAGTAGTTAACAAAACTCTATTAATCCAAAACCAAGATGAGATTTCTCGGTTGTTGGACCAAGTAAACGTGCCTCCTGCAAGTGCAATGTCCATAAGTTCCTGCTCTGAGATGAAGTCAGAAAAATCCCTCATTGCTAGGGTGATGTGTGATACACCCGGCCTTTTGCTTGGAAATCTAGATATGTTAAAATCCCCCCCAATGCATGTTGGTAGCTCCCACCAACTAAGCAGTCCCGCCAACTCTTTCCACAATAGCCTTCTCTCCGAATCAATGTTTGGGCCATAAACTCCAGCAAATGCCCATTTGAAGCCATCCTTTAAGTTCACAAAAGAGCATGCGACAGAAAAGACCCCCACACAATCCTCCACCATATCCACCACCCTTTTATCGAACATAATTAGAACTCCCCCAGATGCTCCTTTTGATGGCAGGTAAGACCACCCAACATGTTGCCCTCTCCATAAACTGCGGACTATTTGTCTTGTAATAGCTTCCAACTTGGTATCTTGTAAACAAATTATATCCCCCTTCTATTGGCGAAGTAAATTTCTAACTTGGAGCCTCTTATTAGGATCATGCAGACCCCTCACATTCCATGATATGATTTTTGGCTTTATGGCACAACCATTTGACCCCTCTCCTTACAACATTCTCGGGTCGAGCTCTTCTCTCCACCATCATCATTCATTGCCCATGTTAGCCTCTTGAGTTCTCTTTCCCTCTTTTTAGCCAAATTCATAGATAGGTCCGATTTGGATTGAGCATTAGTGGCCTCTACGGCTGTGAGTAAAGCCATAAATTCGGTTTTGAAGCCCTCGCATTTAATCCCTATCATCTGTTTAAGATCCAAAGCTTTTTGAATGACCCAATCTGTCACGTTGGGATGAAATGAATTTAGAGGAGTAGGTTCATCCTCCCCATTCTTGAAAGCCTCATACAAAACCAACGAATCAACCAATTTAGTCTCCCCCCTATCACCCACAGAGTCCACCCCTCCATTTATCACCGATAGCTGTTTTTTGCTGAACAAAAATTTTCCGACATTGCACAGTAGACGACATTGAACAACAATTGTCGACAACCTCAGAAAGTTCCAATGATGGTTTCTATGGTGTCCCCTAAAGGTCTTGGTACCTCTGTCGATAGTGCCGTAGCCTTCTCCAACTTCGGGACCACAGCCTTCGCCGCCATGGGGCCAGGAGGCAGCCCATCATGTGGATGGTGGCATCAATAGCTGTGCCACCATGAGGTCTGGTAGCCCACCCATACTCTCTGTAGGGCACCATCACATCTATCTGTAGTGGATCTGCTTGTGTAGCGTCGCCGTCGTGGAGGTGGGATGTCGCAGTGGTAGGAAACGACCCAAAGACCACCGACTTACCAGTCTGTGCCTTCCCCGAGCTTTGTGGACCACTTGTTGAACCACAAACAGGAGTCGAGGGTCCTATCGGCGTTACAACCTCCATGTTCTCCGTCACAACTATTCTTGCCGGCACAGGTTCTCTATCGTCGCTGGAGTCAGGATCGTGCACAGACGTCGCCGACGTTACTATGCCTGGCCGGTGAACCATCGGCAAGACTTCTGGGCTTGGGTTGGACGTGGAGCCTATTTCGAAAACCGGCCCATGTTTCGGTTTCCACTTTGGGCTAGTACGGCGTCGGGCCAAGCCCACCTTTTTATTTCCAAAACTTATTTTTCCCTTAACGGGCCTGACTGATTTGGGCCCTTTGTAGGCCACAACTTTTTTCACTACCCCATTAGCTGACCCCATCTGTTGAAAGACTTGGCCCATACCCAAACTCTCAACTTTGCTTATTAGTTCCTCCACCGCCAATTTCAATGAAGCAAACTCATCTTTCAAACATAAGAGGGACCTCCAATCCATGCTTTCCCCAGCGCCAGCATAGGACAGATCAACACCCCCTGTTTTTGGTAAATAGTCTCGACCAATCTGTTCTGCAACAGTATAGCTCCCTGCAAGTCTTCCATTGTTCTTTCCACCCCTCTCTGCCTCCCTTTTTCCAGCGCCACCTCTGCAAAAGATTGAGCCTGTTTCCCCTTCTCCTTTGCCTTCCCCTTCTCTGTCAAGCTGACCAGTTTAGGAGCCAACACCGATATCTTATTCAAAGAAATAGGCATGGACATAATGTGTTTCATTTCCATTGAAAGACTCTTCCACCCCTTTCCTTCCATGCCTGCTGGAATAGCTAAGAGACCTCGCCGCCCACTGCTGCCATATTCTGCAACTTCTAAGAATCGTCCAAAGTTGTTGGAACGCCGGTGAACAAACAGTGCCTTGGCACCATCACGATATGTCTTGCAGAACTCTTTTTTTCCTTCAGAGAAATAGCATTCTTCCACTGTTTTCGCAAGCCAACGAGCACTAGCATGACTCAATACCAGCTCCTTGATGAACCTCCTATTCTTTTCAGTGATATGTATAAAACCACTGAAAACACCCATTGACACTACTGAATCTCTCAAAATGAAAACTCACTATAGAAAGCTAAGTCTAGCAACAATCACCGGAAAAACTCACCATGGTGACAATAAAAGGAAGAAGTGTACGGAGAGAACAGTGTAAAAAAGCATTCACAGATATTCACAGATATTATAAGGAGTAGCTACTTCAAAGTGTAATAACAAATGATCCACTGTTTTCCCATTCTTCATATGCGTACAACTCAATCTAACACTATATCCTTCACTGTAACCCCCCTTCCCTTAGGATAGAGATATTACCAACATTTAGAACATAATGCCCGGTAAAGAGATTCATATCCTGAAATACCTCATTTATTGAAATTCTTCAAAACATTAAAACTGAATTGAACATGATTGTTTTGGAAACTGAACGAAATACAAAAGATCATAAACTAATCCTATGAATGACATAAAAGAAATCTAATTCTAGTGATAAAATCACTTATTCATTCCTAAGTCTTGGTACTAGATCTATTCCTGGCCATCCAGCTCTTCATCATCATAGACATCATCTGCGAGAATCAGACATGGAAGAAAACAAGAAGACACACAAAAATAATGAGTTGAATACTCAGTAAGTAGTACATCATATCGTAAAATATAGTCCTTGCCTAACATACATTTTATTTCTATGATACCCTTCATACATACATATAGCTTCATGAATTTACAATTATACACGTAGCATGACTTTCTGAAAGATTTTACATACCTATATCATCACAGACTTTACATAGCATACATCTTTGTTATTAATATAAGCGGAAGCATATATAATCAACACATGGAATTGTGAATGCATAATATCTTGGTTATCTTGTCTTAACATGAAGTGAAACACGCTTGTGTCCGTGTTTTCACTTATCTGACATAACATGGAGTGAAACACGCTTGAATCCGTGTTTCACTTAACTTGCATAACATGAGTAAAACACGCTTGAATCCGTGTTTCACTGAACTTGCATAACATGGAGCGAAACACGCTTGAGTCCGTGTTTGTATGACATGAAATGAAACACGCTTGAGTCCGCGTTTCACTTAACTTGAATATCATGGAGTGAAACACGCTTGAGTCCGTGTTTCACTTAACTTGCATAACATGGAGTGAAACACGCTTGGGTCCGTGTTTCACTTAACTTGTGGTTAACCACGCTTGAGTCCGTGGCACCATAACATTTTTATCTTTCTTAATGTATGAGATTTTATTAGACTTCATGAACCTTTCTAACATGGCATAATCTTATACATGGCATAGTATAACATGACATGGCATTACATATTCTTGTACATGGCATATTCTTGTACATGGCATAGCATAATATGATATAGCATGGCATGTTCTTGTACATGGCATAGATATAACATGGCATGACATATTCCTGTATATGGCATATTCTTGTACATGGTATGACATAATACGATACATGATCTAATTACTATATAGACATGGCATATACAATCTAAACATTTCATGAACATGGCTTGCATAATCTGACAATTCCATTACATGGCATACTGACTTTGAACTACTAAATGAACATCTCATGGCTTTCCTATGATTTTAGTAACATTCAATCATTCAAACGACACTTTCATTCATTTAAACATAATCTCATTTTTCATCAAAGATCAAGAAGGAAATTAACCTGGACTTGCCTCTTAGCGTAGCGTAGTTAATAATCATAAGCACATCATATTTTTATTCATAAAAATAATATTCACAGAACGTGTGCATTATTTGATCATACTATTTACCTCTTAGCGCTGCTTCCTGGTTTCCAACTTGTAGCGCGTTACCTAAACGAGATTCTAGACGTTAATAACTTCCTAGCAAAACGTGTCGTAATACTCTACGTAATTAAATACATATAAGGAATTTAGCTACTAATAGACTCCAACAAACGCTTTGAAATCCTTTAAAAATCTTTTATAAAAATTGAGTCTAAATGCTGATAATTATTCCAGTAGATGAAGCCCATGTAAAGATAATGTATTTCTGAAAATATAACTAGCCCACTTTAAAATTATAAACCAGTTTCTGTCGACCCAGAGATTACCCACTTAAGGAACTACTATCTGACTGACTTAAGGCCCCAAGAAGTAGAGGCTCAGGAGATTACACCCTCAAGGGTCAAAAGGGCATGCATGGAATTATAGGATTAATGGAGGGCTTTTTGGGAAACTGAAGCACACGGAATAAAACAAGAAGAAAGAAAGAAAAAGAAAGAAGAAAGAAAAGAAAAGAGAAAGAAAAAGAAAAGAAAAGAAAAAGAAGAAGAAGAAAAAAGGAAACAAAGGCTTACAGGCGAGAGAGCTGTGTGATGCTCACCGAGGGAGAGCAGAGTGCGTCGGCGGCTCTAGGTGGCTAGAAGTGACCGGCGACGTGATTGGGGGGGTCCCGACGGTGGTGCGACACCGAGAGAGGGAGAGAGAGAGGAAAAGTGAGTTTTTAGAGAGAGATGGGTTTGAAACTCAAACAACCGAAAGGGAGGAAGGTGGCGCGCGGCGGCAGGGACTTACCTGAGGGGTGGGTTCAACGGGGTTGAGTTGGCCTGCGTTTTCTGGCGCCGTGGGTAGGGCTTTGACGTCCCGGGGTGGTTGGCGATAGTTGGGCAGAGGTATGGTTTATGCGGAATGTTGTTTCTCTTGATATATCAACGTGTGAATCACAGAGGCTTGAGAGTCTTTTATAGGCGATGGGAGGAAGCAACGTGAACACTTAGAGATTGGCTGAAATTTGAAATTGCCTAGACTTTAGGAACCTATTCTCACGTGGATACCGTTTCTGAGAGAGTTTGAAAAGTTTGACTTGGAGTTGCTCACACACTCTGGAAACCGAAACTAGTACGGAGACTAAGTGGATAGAATATACGAAGGTTTTAAGGGAAATGAGTCACTAATTTAATCTATCTGTTAGTACAAAGTCAAAAATGATAAATAAATAAAAATAAATGAATAAATGAATATGAAGACAATAAAATACTAATAAATAAATAAACAAATAAATAAATAAAATACTAATTTTAAGCCCTAAATTTAGACCCATATGTTACATTCACTTCCTTAAATCATCCAGTGCAATTATTTTGCCTAATGCCATTACCTAAGCAAAGAATGCAGCTCTCTAAGGAGCCTTACTTTGCCAAATGTTCTTCCATGGGGAAAAGTGCTTTCATTGGGAGACAGCACACTACTCTTGGAGATTGCCAACACATCTTGTCTTCGTTCCCTCGTCTCAACCTAACAGAGTAATCAGAGGGTAGAACAAAGCAAAGAGGTCCACCTCCCAATCTTGTGCTGCTTTAATAAATTCAACTTCCCATTGATGGGAGCCATTCAGAATATGCAAATTATCTGTTATCATAGGTCTTTAACTCGTGCAATGTTGAACAGAATGGAAAAGCTCCTTAAAAAATTTGATCTCCACTCCACACGGAGCCATTTCTCCTTTTATATATGGTAAATCTAGAGAACTCCCCCAATCCCTACAAATGTTTTTCCAAAACCAACCCCAAAAGTCCCATGAACCTCATTAGAGCACCAATCACTCCATATATTGTATTTCATTACAATCACCACCCTCCAAAGCCTAGTTAAAGGGAATTAGCTTGCGAGTCCCCAAACCTTGTGTCAGCATTGGAGAACAAACCTTGGACCAATTTGCTAAGTGAAATTTTTGCTCCTCCCCCACACCTCTTGATAAGAAGTTCCTCTGTAGTCTTTTGATGCGATTAGCGATGCTAGCAGGAAGGGGAGACAAGGACATGAAATTTTTATAAGCATCATGTACAATTGTTTGTAAATTGTAATGTGTGTGTGTTTGTGCGCGCATGAGTGACCAGATAGACCCACCTTTGTGCCTCTTCTGCATAGTTTGAAATCCACCTCAAACATTTCTATCCCTTCACATCAAATGCACAACCCTCTGTGCTGTTCGATACTCATTTCTTTGTGTCTTTCATGTAAATCTGAAGAAACCTCCCCATCACCCTCATTTCTTTGCTGTATTATAATTCCAAAGCTACTATATAATTTTTTTTTGATCGGTAATCAAAGGTAATATATTCATAGAAATAGACATAGCCCAGGTACACAGGAAGTATACATGAAAACACGCCTAGCTAGAAGAAACAATAGAAAGAAGAAGATCATAGACACTACGTCCGTTACAAACTATAGCCCCCGCCTATAGGAACAATGTCTTAAAAAAGAAAACTTTAAGCTCGTCCCTTGTTCTCTCTTGATCATCAAAACATCTAGCATTTCTCTCCCTCCAAATGCACCAACACAAGCATATTGGTACCAATCTCCAAATTGCCGCTACCTGAGAAACTCCGTCTAGTCCTGTCCAGCTTGCGAGGAAATCCACCAATCTCCAAGGCATAACCCAAGACAGTCTGACTCTTGAGAAGACATCATCTCATACAGCCTTAGCCACCTCACAGTGTAAAAGCAAATGATCGACAGACTCCCCCTGCTTCTTACACATACAACACAAATCTAGGATAATGACCCGTCGTTTCCTCAAATTATCTATGGTGAGAATCTTGTCCAAAGACGCTGTCCAGACAAAGAAGGCTGCTTTTGAAGGAGCTTTCGTCTTCCATATACTCTTCCACGGGAATATAGACAAACCGGAGTTCGTAAGCTTTTGATAAAAAGAACTGACCGAGAAGATACCTTTCTTAGAATGATTCCAATGCAACTTATCACCGGAGCCCCCTGGAATACTTGCGGAATATAAAGTCGCAAAGAACTCCGTAAAAGACTCAAATTCCCAGTCATGGGCTGCCCTAATGAAGTCAATATTCCATTGAGGGGTGCCATTTGCTGAAGAATGAAGAAAGACAATCGATGCCTCCTTAACTCTTGCAAGCGCAAAGATAGCAGGGAAAGTATCTTGTAGACAATGGTTGCCACAGCATATATCAAACCAAAAAGGGACACGCGAACCATCGCCTACAACAAAATGTTCATGTTCTCGGAATGTCCCCCAAAGACTCCTAATGTTTTTCCATAAACCCACTCCATAAGTGCCTCGTACCTCATTTGAACACCATTCTCCCCAAGCTTCCCCAAACTGAGAATCTATGACCGCCCTCCAAAAAGCCTCCCTTTCATTTTGGTACCTCCACAACCACTTACCCAAGAGGGCTTGATTGAATTTCAGCAAGTGGCGAATCCCCAAACCTCCCTCAGAAATTGGGGTACAAATTGTAGACCAATTAACTAGGTGGAATTTGAACTCTTCCCCCAATCCACTCCATAAGAAATCCCTTTGTAACTTCTCAATTCTATTAGTCACCTTTGTGGGAAGCGGGAACAAAGACAAGAAATAGGTGGATAAGTTATAAAGAGTGCTTTTAATCAAAGTCAACCTACCACCTTTCGACAAGTAAAGCCTCTTCCAAGCAGCCAATCTGCGCTCCACCCTTTCGACTACATCATTCCAAATCCTTTCAGATTTAAAAGAGGCACCCAACGGTAAACCAAGATACTTCATAGGAAGCGAATATATCTTACAACCCAAGGTAGAAGCAAAAATCTCCACATCGGGGGCGACCCCCACTGGCACTATTTCTGACTTAGCGAGGTTAATGCTCAATCCTGACACGACCGCAAAGCAGAGGAGTAACGCCCTCAAGTCTTGGACTTGACCGAGGTGTGCACCATAAAAAATAAGTGTGTCATCAGTAAATAACAAATGAGAAATGTTAAGATCACCATTTCCTACCGAAAAACCATTGAGTAACCCACCATCCACCATACCCTCAATCATCTTGCTGAGAGCTTCCATGACAAATAAAAGAAGTAGAGGGGAGAGCAGATCTCCCTGTCTCAGGCCACGAGAGGAGTTGAAACCCACCGGAGAGCCATTTACCAAGATGGAGAAACGAGCTGAAGTGATACAAAATTCTACCAATTTCTACTATTTTCCCCCAAAACCACATCTTTCAAGTAAATAAAGAAGGAACTTCCAGTTGACATGATCATAAGCTTTCTCCATGTCTAACTTGCAAAGTAGCCCAGGCTCTCTAGACTTAAGCCGACCATCCAATACTTCATTTGCAATAAGAACCGAGTCAAGAATTTGTCTACCTTTGACAAACGCATTTTGCGGCTTCGAGATTAGTTTTTCCACCACCAAGCTTAGTCTATTTGCTAACACTTTGAAAAGAATCTTGTACATCCCGTTCACGAGACTAATGGGGCGATAGTTCCTCACATCCCTAGATCCCACCTTTTTAGGAATGAGGGTTAAAAAGGTGGCATTGAGACTCTTTTCAAATCTAGGATTAGAATGAAATTCAAGAAAGACTTGCATAATATCTTCCTTGACCACCTCCCAACAAGCTTGAAAGAAACCCAGGGTAAACCCATCCGGACCGGGAGCCTTATCACTTGCCATACTTCTGATAACATTGGCCACTTCCTCTTCTGTAAAAGGCCTTTCTAACTACCCTGCACTGTGCTGATCTAAAGTGGTAAAAGACAACCCATCCACTCTCGGTCTTCAATTATGCTCTTCTGATAATAATTGTTGATAGTATTGTTGAATGTGGTTTTTGATAACCGTTTGATCCGAAGAAGCTGCCCCATCTACCATCAATGTATCAATAGCATTATTCCTCCTATGAGAGTTAGCCATCTTGTGGAAGAATTTCGTACATTTGTCCCCCTCCTAAGCCAGAGTACCCTTGATTTCTGTCTCCATGAAATCTCCTCCATCAAAGTAACCCTTTCAAGATCACAACAACTACCTGGTTCTTTCAGATTTTGTCAGGATCAGAAAGGGATCTGGCCTCCTCCTCACCTTCTAAACCCTGTAATTCTTCTAAAAGAGAGCGTTTTTGCTGAAACACATTGCCAAAAACTTGTTCATTCCATTGCTTCAGGTCCTGTTTCAGTGCTTTCAGCTTTTTAGCCATAATGAAACTTGGAGAGCTTTGGAAACTATAGGAAGTCCACCAATGTCTGACCCTGTCTACAAAACCGTTAGGTTTAAGCCACATATGTTCAAATTTAAAATACCTTCTACCCCCATGAATGCCTCCACAATCTAAAATGATAGGGAAGTGATCAGAACATAAACGGGGTAATCTTCTTTGAGCCACATTCGGAAAGTGTGACTCCCAATCGGGAGTGTTAGCAAAAATCTATCGATCCTCGACCATGATGGGCAGTCACGGTTGTTGGACCAGGTAAAAGTGCCTCCTGATAGTGGAATGTCCTTGAGCTCCTGTTCTGAAATAAAATCAGAGAAATCTCTCATGGCTGGAGTGATATGAGAAGATCCCGACCTCTCGCTTGGAAAGCGAGAAGTATTAAAGTCACCCGCTATGCAACTCGGTAGCTCCCACCAACTAATGACTCCCGCCAGTTATTCCCACAAAAATCTTCTCTCTGAATCAAGATTAGGGCCATAAACCCCAGCAAAAGCTCACTTAAAGCCGTCTTCTAAGTTAACAAAAGAGCATGACACCGAGAAATCACCCACACATTCCTCCACCCTTTCCACCACCCTTGTGTCAAACATAATTAAAACTCCTCCGGAAGCACCTTTTGATGGTAGGTAGGACCACCCAATATGTTGTCCTCTCCATAAACTGCGAATTACTTGTCTAGTAATAACTTCCAATTTAGTCTCTTATAAGCATATGATGTCCCCTTTCCACTGGCGAAGTAAATTTCTAACTTGGAGCCGCTTATTAGGATCATGCAGCCCCCTCACATTCCATGAAATTATTTTTGGCTTCATGGGACAACCATCTTCCCCCTCCCCTTACTACGCTCCCTCCCGAGTAGAGCTCTTCTCACCTCCATCCTCTTTCATTGCCCAATCTTTTGAGTTCCCTTTCCCTTTTTTTGGCCGAAGCCAAGGATTGATCGGACTTTGCTTGGGCATTCACCGCCTCTACGGCTGTAAGTAAGGCCATAAATTCAGCTTCAAAATCCCCATAAGAAATTCCTACCATGTGCTTAATGTCCATTGCTCTCCGGATAACCCAGTTTGACACATTGGGATGAAAGGAATAGAGTGGAGTAGGTTCATCCTCCCCATCCCTGTTAGCCGTAAACAGAACCAAAGAACCAGTATTTTCTAGAAAACCGGACTCTTCTACCACTTGTTTCGACGCAATGGCTACTGTTTTCGTAGCCAGGGGAACAGTAAACAGCCCAGAAGGAGCTGGCGTCTCTGTTTGTACCACTGCTAGGCCCGAAAGTTCAACTACATCCAACAAATGATTATGAGACGGCACCGGTAGAGTATTCATCACCAGAGAGTCGGGAAGTAGGCCAGAACATACCGGTGGCGAAGTCTGTGCCACCACGAAAGGTGGCGGCCCCTCCGAAAGCACCCCATATTCCAACGAAGCTTGAGCAGGGCCGCTGGCTTCATCGAGGACTTCCATGGAATGGGTTGGCGTATCAGTGGCTGCCGACGTTAGAGTCACCATCGTGAGAGACACCATTGGGTTCTGTTTCAGTGAGGATTTAGGCAAACCAAAGACCCCGTGTTCCAACGAGGCTTGCGCAGAGCCACTGGCTTCATCGAGGGCTCCCGTAGTGAAAGTAAGCGTATTAGTGGTTGCCGGCATTTGAGTCGTTGAGTTCTGTTTCAGGGATGCCGACGTTTGAGTCGCCGACGCGAGGATTCCGGCAGTACTAAGAATCGGATCAACAACTTTGCAACTTGCCGACACCACCTTAGGCAGCATAGAACTCACCGGCAGGCCCACCACTGCCACCGTCGAACTTGCCTCCACCTAC